>JAYMTK010004791.1:0-10793 GCA_036897405.1 Pelargonium myrrhifolium | reverse complement strand
CTTATGGGGCGTATCTGAGGGCAGCCCCGGGATGGACTCCTTCAGTAGCAACTAGTAGGTGGATGAGGACGAAGGATTGCGAGTCCCCGATCAAGAGTCTCAAGAAGGTAGCTAATGAGCGGTACTGACCGCATGGAGAAACAGAAGAAGAGGATGCCTTGTCCAATGCAATTCTGGTCAAACGAAGACGGGGTGTGGACGGTGTAGGTGACCAAGATGAGGACACGAGCTGCAGCTTCGGGGAAGAGAGATCAAAAAATAGGTTGAACTCCGCCATGGAGGGACTGGCTAGAGAGCAAGGGTGAAGAGGATGGTGTGCGGCGGTCAAAGTAGGCAAAAGGGTGTCCGATCGTCGCATAGGTGGAAGGCGGAGATAGTTCATGGGGGTCCGTTTGAGGTTTTGGTCATTTGTTTCTCGTTTTTACTTTGTTAGTTTCATTTTGTTTTTCCCGTTTTTTAGTTTGGCTTTAGGTAATGGTATGGCCGGTTCGAGGGACAACCGGAACGGTTCAGGGCATGGGTCCAAGGAACCAATGGAATAAAATTGATTAAAGGAGGTGTCTTACAGCTGAGCATGCTCTACGCTCAGAAAATTTATTATGAGAGTTAATTAGTCGGATTTATGATAGACAACACGTTGATATAGAGTTCTTTATGATGTCATTTGTGTAACCTAGGCACCGTCTCTTTTGATTAATAGAATCATTTACTCCTTTTCCAAAAAAAAAGATATATTATTAGAATGACACTGTTATAAGGTGATAGATTTTTTGTTTGGTATGATCTGATGGTTCTAGAGCTGATGATATTGTCAGGTTTACTATCTATTCATCTCTTTACATGGAAATATGCAACGTGAAGAGGATAATATTATCTTCTGGCTCTCATCATTTAATTTCTCAATCACCATTAATTCTTCCATCTATTTTCCCATTACCGAATTTCTACGCTACCCTCGTCTTTATTTTAAGGAGAATTAAGAAAAAATTAGTTAATGGTTGTATTTTTATTATCACGTGTTAAGAAATATTAATTAACTTGTTATAAAAATGCTATTAATAATTCATACATAACTAACTTACTAAATTAAGAAACAAGACACTTGATATTAATTATTTGTTTTTCATGCTCATACACTACATGCCTATTGTTAATGTTCCTTTTCTTTTGTATTCGAGAATGAAAAAAATATTAATTTTCTTTTGTGAAGGTAAAATATTAATCTTTTTTGTCTTAACCATGAGGTTTTCAAAGTGATTCCACGATAAATACGTTTTAACACAACTGCATTCTCTAAGAGTCAAACTCGAAACCTTAAGACAAGCTTAAACAACTCCTTGCTAGTTGATCCACGCACTTGGACAATACTATTATAAGCAGTGTTTTAAAAACCGGACCGACCCGGCCGGTTAGGGCACCAGGTCACCGGGTCGAAAAATGATGACATCATCATTATATTTATGATGTCATAAATAGGTAGAGCTTACCACTCATGTACCAGCTTGCAGGTTAGAATTATATTTGGTCTTTTCAGCTTGAGCCCGAAAAATCTTAACAAGACCCAAAGCCTGTCTTCGAAGACAAATATAACGAGGCCAACGGTGATCCATAAGGCAGTGTCCGGTAAAAGAAAGAGTTTGAAATGTCGAATCACATTCTTGATTCATATACAGAATTTTAATCTAAAAGAGCCATGTCGATTTTGAGAAGCAGAATAGGTTCAAGTAAATGACATGTGAACAGTTAATAACCATAATAATCTAATGAATAGTCGATTCTCTGGCTAAAAAAATGTATCAACTAACTACACATGTATATAAAGATGAATGTAGAGAATCAAACTAGTTGTGAAACCAATTTTGCCTTAACCGCAGCAAAACTCAGGCCTTAAACACTTGACAACAATCTCGTGCATCCATATATAAATTCTAAATTACCAGCAGCAACAAGATAATGCTCGTTTTAACAGCATTCTAAACTCAATTTAAGTATAACGATATGTTTCTAAAACATGATGTACCAACCTTTTAGCACATCACTATGAGTTCAGCTCTGTTATTTTTGGTGACTGGCTAATTCCAGTTAGGGCCAGTAGAGACAACTATAGAAACTTTACAATGCAAGGTTATAAACGAACAAAAGCTCTAAGAATCAATGATGCAAACATTTGACACCAGCTTCACGCAAAATGAACCTCTGAATTATCAATTTTAACAACCTTGGATATCTTGAAATGTGATACATACAAGTTACCGTAATAACAAAATCAAATGAAGAGCACACCAAAGCTTTTACAACACGAGTAATGAATTGAGGCTAGTTTCATAGGAGTGCAAAACAAACTTACAGACAAATTCTTACCGCCACAAGGAAAGGAAAGTAGATGTTGCTCAGGAAGAGCTTGGAATGAGAATAGGAATCTCATTCTCATTCCTATTCCTGAGCCAAAAATTCTAATTCACTCACTACCTTAGAGATTTTATCATTCATAAGCATCACAAGAAGATTTCTTAGTTCCAAAGAAGCCATGCTATAGAAAGAACTAGAATCGAAATTTAAACAACAGCATTCCACTCCTAAATCAGCCTTATTCTCCTAGGTAGCGGTTTTACTTTGTGTTAACAAATTTGGAATGGGAATGGGCCATTCCAGAGGCACTCTCATGAACAAAAAGTCTTAGTACAAACATGAACAATTATAATCTCATTCCAATTCATGAACCAAAAATTAAAATCCAAACGTTACCTTAGAGTTTTTGTAATCAATTAGCAACACAAGAGTATTTCTTAGTTCCAAAGAATCCATGATATAGACTGAACCAGCAGGTCCAGCACTGAAAATATAATACTCCCTCCATCCCAAAATATGTCTTGGTTTCTATTTTGAGAAAAATTAAGGAGAGTTAATTAATGTTATACATTTCCTCTTGTAACCTCATGAACATGAGTAGTAATAAGCTCAAGGGATACTAACTAATTTATTATAGAGATATTATTAGTAATTCATTCATAACTAACTTCCTTAAGAGAAAACAAAACACTCATTTTGAAACAAAACAGTAAGAGAAACAGGGCACTCATTTTAGGAAAACTACTAATCCAAACATGATCAATGATGATCTCATTTCAATTCCATTTCTTGATTCCCAACAAAAAATTCAAATACAAACGCAATTATAGAGTTCCTGTTATATTCATTAGAATAGCAAGAACTAAATAATAATCCAAACATGATCAACAACGATATCATTTCATTTCATTAACAAAAATTCAAATCAAAACGCCATTATAGAGTTCCTGTCCTTCTGTTCTTTAGAATAGCAGGAACTAAATAATAATCCAAACATGATCAATGATCAATGATCAATCTCATTTCCATTCAATTTCTTGATTCCCAACAAAAATTTAAATGCAAATGCCATTATAGAGTTTCAGTCCTATTCATTAGAATTGCAAGAACTAAATAGTAATCCAAAATGATCAATGAGTCACATTCCCCCACAAGCTACCTTATAAATTTTCATTAATTAGCAACAGAAAAAAAAAATTCTTAGCTCCAAAGAAGCCATGCAAGAGAATGAACTATTATGATACAGTAACAAAATAACAGCATTCCATTCCTATATCAGATTTATTCTCTTCAGTATATTGTTTGGTTTAACAAATTTGGAATATTATCATTCCAGAGCTACTATCACGACCAAAAAAATTCTAATACAAACACGAACGATTAGAATCTCATTCCTATGTCGATTCTTAAGTCACATTCCTGAACCAGTCGCCAATGAAGGTTTCACAACAATATCATAATCAATATGTCAAAAATTTGAAGTCAATAAAACCATTTACCTAGCTCTTACATTGCTCTGTAGCACACTTGTCCTCCTCCTTCTTCGCCGTCTCCTTCTCCTTGATCTTCTGCCTGTTGGCTTCAATCGCAGAACCAATCTCTTTCGGAACATACTTCTCATCATGCTTCGCCAGCACTTCAAACGCAGAGAAATAGCAATCCATGCCACGAGCCTTCTCGGACACGCTGTTCTCCGACGCCGCTCTGATTTCATCAGTCAGCGGCCTGATGAAACCCTCCGCCACCGCCGAATGGCCCTCCCGGAACAGATCCGGCACCATTCCTTTAAACCGGACCAGAACATCGGTCTCCAGATCCGTCATGACGAATTCCATTTCCGACGACGAGTCCGGGTGCGAGATGCTGTTCTCGAGGACCAGTCCGCCGATGCGGTACTTGTTGTTGGACGGATCGGTGTAGTACTTCTCTAGGGCTTGCGTAGGGGTGACGTAGAAGTTGAAGTTCCCTTGGAAATTGCTGATGACGACGATGATGAAGCAGGCGGTGCAGGTGAAGGCGGCGACGTAGGTCCAGAGGCGGCGCCTCTCCAGCTGCTTGGCGCGGGCTGCGATGTCGACGCGCTTTGGCGGAGGGCGGCGGCGGACGGAGGTGGAGAGGAGGCGGATGAAGGAGATGGCGGGGGAGGAGGAGGGGCGGTTGAGAGGGATGGACGGAATGAAAGATCTGAGGGAGGAGGTGTGGATGGTGAAGGTGGTGGTGGTTTTGGTGGCGGTGGTGAAGGCGGCGGCGGCGGAACGGAGGAGATGAGATCGGAGGCGATGAGCCATGGCCATTGGCGGTGGAGAATGGAGAGAGTCGTAGTTAGGTTGGGTGTGTTTAGCTTCTGGATAGTTCGTGTGGAGGGGGTGTGCTGTGGTGGGCTTTTCAACTACCATACTGATATATCCCAAAACTTATTGGGCCTTGTTATGGGTCTTGATTTGTGGGCTAAGTTGTGGGTCTACTTTTGTATTAACTAGTCCAGCCCACATACACCAAACTGTTTTAAACAATCGTCAATTACAATTTACTACCTTGTACTATTACCCATTTGCAGTTAACTACCATGAGCTATCAAATTAACTTTTAGTTTCTTTGTACTTTCATTCCGTTAACAATTAGCTCCTCCATCCAAATTTCTCTCAAATTCTATTTGTTGACAGATGAAATGACCAAAATGGCTTTTATTTTTATTTTTATAATAATAATTAAAAAAATCATACTGGAGGCCACGACCGTCGGCAGCTCAGTCAAATCCGGTGAGTTCAGCCCACAATCCGGCGAGCTCAGCCTAGAATACGGTGAGTTCAGCCCAGATCCATCGAGCTCTTCTCGATCTCCGGTCGTCGACGACAAGTTTGATCCGACTTTACAAATTCCAGTAACAATATGCAGTTTCCAGCGAGAATTGGTTGATGATCTCGCTGAAAACTTCAACCTTATTCTTCATTGTAGAACAAGGGAAAAATTGCCATTTTTACAAAAAAAATTGAATATTCTTTCAAAGTTAACTAATGAATTTGGACGGAGGACCTAATTGTTAACGGAATGAAAGTACATAGTAGTTAAAAGTTAATTGCAAATAAGTGACAGTAAAAAGTAAGAAATTGTAATTAACCCTCCAAACAATCGCATAAACACTATAGTTTTTTTTTTCCTTTATGGGAACATAGTCAATGTAGTTATTTTTACATTTTTATTTTATTTTTTCAAATAGATTTTATCATGAAAAACGATTTTCAAATAATTTGGTATGTAAAGCTAATAATCTAAGTCATAACACGAAACAATATAAACACGATATGAAATAAACGTGGTTGGATTAAAATATGTTTGAACTAGTAATTCAAATACGTGAAGGTATAATGCTGGTGGGTACAAATGATTTTTATCCCGCGAAAAATAAATAATCAAAATGAATTCGTAAGATATAAATCGTATAACCCATGGTTTGCAAAATCCTATCTGATATATAATGGAGCTCTACATATACCAAATTTATTAGCTCATGGTTTAACCCATTTGTGTGGAAGTACCATGATTTGGGTCTAATGCTGTCTTTGATATAGATCGTTTAACCCATAATTTGCAAGTACCATGATTTCGCGTATAAATTTAAGTACTAAAAATATATTTAACCCAAATTTATATAACAATGCAAATACTCTATTGCATATGTACTTGGATCAGCCTGAAGAACCATCAAAACCAAATTAATATGGAGGTTGCTTATAGTTTCAAACTTTCAATTCAACATATATGTAAAACAAGTAGAGTATCAATCTAAACTTAGAAGACACACCAACTATAAACACTATATATGACATCCACAAATATAAAGATTCCAACACATTATAAACTATTTACATCAAAACAGAAAAAACCACCATGCAACATTGGTTGATACCTAATTTCTTGTCCGGCCTTTGGACCTTTGCACCCTCTTATGTTTTTTTCCTTCAACTATCTTCACTAACCACTTTGGCGATCCGGTTGAAAACACAAAATACCCCAAAACTATTCCAAATATCGTTCCACAAACGTATCCTATACACGAGCTTCTCCAATTGAATTCGATTGCAGAATCGGAAGAATCATCATCCAATTGTGTTGGTGGATTCAATTTGTCCGCGCCACATATTTTTGGCAATGGAAATCCACATAAACCCGAGTTTCCCACATATGAATCTTCTTTGAATGTATTGAGCTGCTTTCCTTGAGGTATAGGACCGTGAAGATAGTTGTGTGACAAATTCAAGACTGCAAGAAATATCAAATCAACCAACTGAGTAGGAATTTGCCCAACGAGCTTGTTGGAAGATAGATCTAGCCATTCAAGATTGACCAACTTTCCTATTGACGAGGGGATAGAACCCACTAGATAGTTGTTGGACAAGTTGAGGCCTTTGAGCGAATGCAAGTTCCCAATTACTTTTGGAATGTTGCCTCCAAACCTATTATTTGACACATCAATAGTTGTGAAGACGGTAAGAATTTTCACCAACTGAATTTCCATCCCTTTCATTGTGACCATCACCGAAAAATCATATGATGTCTCGTAACTCTTCAGATAACGAGGGTCAACATGATCATCTTCCGAGGTGTTCATCATAGCTTTCAAGTTCTTGATCAATCTTGTTGGCAAAGCGCCGCTAAAATTGTTGTTGGCCAGGTCCAAAATCTTCAACATGGGGAACGAGTTGTTGATCTCAACTCCAATATGTACGAATCCATAAAACTTATTGGATCGTAGAACAAGAACTTGCAATTTTGGAAGAGTCCCTAACCATTCAGGGAAGACATCTGCAATTAAATTGTCGTTGAGATCCAAAACTTCTAGCCCATGACAATTGATAAAAGATCGTGACAAGTTTCCTGTAAGCTTGTTCCCGTTGAGATTCAGATAACTCAAGCTACTTCCTTCAACGAATTTGTCAGGAATGGTGCCATTAAAGTTGTTCATTCCTAGATTCAACACTGAAAGAGCACTAACATTCCCAAGACAATGTGGAATCAAACCCGAAAACTTGTTAAATGACAAGTCAAGAACCTGAAGGGATGTTGCATTGCAAATGGGAGAAAAAACCTCTGATGTGTACCTATTGAGGGGTGAGAATGGAAGTGGACCCTCAAATAAGTTTGAATGCAAGTTAAGGACTTGAATGTTGTTCCATGGAATATGATCTATAGTTCCTGAGAGAGAGTTTTGGGAGAGATAAAGTTTAGTGAAGCTCAAAGATTTTGAGATAGATCTTGGTATCCTCCCTTGCAACTTGTTGTTACTTATATCCAAAGTTTCCAATGATTGAGAAACAAACTCATCCAAATAGCCAGTGAAACTATTGTTGTTAAGGAACATTTGTGTCAATGATGGAAGAGCAAACAACCAAGAAGGTATTGTGCCATTGAGAAAGTTATCAGCTAGATAAAGCTCTTCTAGATATGGAAATACTTCTTGGCGAGCACGAGAATGAGAATCAGAATGAGAATGAGAAGAGGGCAACGGACCTTCAAGATGATTCCCGACGAAGCTTATGTACGAAAGACGAGTCAAATTGAGAATGCCACTAGGAATTAGACCTCTCAACATGTTCCCTTCCATGTCCAAAAGAGAGACTTGGTTAAGGTTCCCTATGGAGGATGGGATTTCACCACTAAAATGGTTGTAGGAAAGATCAAGATTAGTGATACTAGTGAGATTACCAAGTGAAGCCGGAATTGACCCCGAGAAATCACAAGATGTCAAGTCTATAATCTCTAGGGATCCAAGATTTGCAACAAACCCACTAGGCAACTCTCCTGAGAAACTTGTTTGGGAGAGATACATGACCTTGAGATTGGAATGATTTGTCCCATTAGACCAAGAACTCGGAAAAGAACCCGCGAGAAGTGCATTGTCTGATAAATCGAGTTCTTGGAGGTTCGGGGAGAGAAGAAAGCTCCCGGGGAAGTCCCCTTCCAACCCGGAGAAGGAGATAGAGAGAGAAATGAGATTAGAAGAGAGATTCATCAAGAAAGAACCAAGATCTTGGACTAAAGACATGTTCACTGAGTCAAGACTCAAGACTCTCAAATGGGTTAGGTTTTGAGCAATGTCCTTCAAGAAAGTACTATCAGAACCAACTCCAAGATAGTAATTCCAAGAGAGATCAAGAGAGACAAGGTTGGAGAGATGGGAGATCTCAGATGGGATGTTGCCACTGAAATAGGATTGAGAGAGATTGAGATGAGTTAGAGAAGAAAATGAAGGGAAGTGATGATCACTAAGTTTGGATCTTTGAAAGTCATTGAAAGCAAGATTGAGTTCATGGAGGTTGGTGAGGGAAAAGAGAGTGGAGTTTGAATCTATGGTACCTTGAAGTTGGCTGCAACTGAGGTCTAGGCTGGTCACGTGACCTGTCTCTGCATGGCACGTGACACCATCCCATGATGAGCAGCAGTCTGTGCCCTCCTTCCATGTCTCTGTCTTGGGAGAAGAAGCATCACAGTAGAGAGAAGCTGAGGGGTTGATGACAAGTGTGGACTTGAAATGGAGCAAAGCAAGGCTTTGGTTATGATTGCACAAGAAGGTGTTGTTGAGATCTTGATTGTGTTCATCAATGGATGTTGATGGAGAAGAAGATGATGTGTTAGAGAGGATGATGAGGATGATTGTGGAGAGGAGTAGGTGCTTGTGGTGGAGGAGGTTGATGAGGATTTGGAAATTTTCTTGCATGTTTTTGGGTTGTAGTAGTTGTGGAAAACTATATTGCTCACTCTTAGTTTTGGATTTAGAGTAGATCATAAAGGTTTATATAGATGACCAACAAAAGTTAACTTGATTTGGTTCAGGTCACTCGTTTGACTAATTCGACTTGTTCAATTAAGGGTTAATTACAAGTTTCTACCATGTATTATCGTTCATTTACAATGAACTATTATGAATTACCAAATTGACTTTTAACCACTCTGTACTTTCATTCCGTTAACAATTAACTCATCCGTTCAAATTTCTCTCAAATTCCGTCCATTGACAAATGAAAAGACCAAAATGCCCTTTGTTTTTTTATTTTTATAATAAAAAACTCTTCATCTCCACCATCAAAACTTCAACCTTATTCTTCATTGAAGAACGGCAAAATCGTCATTTTTATAAAAAATTGAAGATTTCGTCAAAGTTAACTGATGAATTTGAACAGTGGACCTAATTGTTAAAGGAATGAAAGTACAAGGTAGTTAAAAGTTAATTTGGTAGTTCAGGCTAGTTAATTGCAAATGGGTGATAGTACATGATAAGAAATTGTAAATAACCCTTCAATTAATTGTATAAAATTATGTTGAAATTTATTGTTGTGTTGTCTAGTGTCAAACTCGAGTTATGATTATTCATCCAGTCTGAACGGTTGCGTATTGTCAAACTCATAATTTGAAAAACAATTTTCATTTGTATTTAGGTCTCTTATTCACTTTATATCCTTTTCTACTATATAAATACAATATGACAAGTAAAATCCTAATTGCTTGTGAGAGCCAAAAATACAAAAAATATGCAAAGAAGGGAGATCTCAGTTTGGGGAAAAGAAAGATTTGAGTAAATCAATTTCTAGGGTTTGAAATTTTCCTTATACTTGAGTTGTCTTATAGAATCCGATAAAAGAAGTGAAGTGTGACATCAGGACGTAGCCCGTTACACCGAACTACGTAAATATCATTGTGTTCATGTTATTAAATGTATTGTATTCATATTTTTAATATTGATGATCCTACTAATAATGCTTTTGCAAGCTAAAAATAAAATTACGATTTTCGGTAAATAAACACATTAATTTTGTTTTACAACAAGTGATATCAGAATAAGTTTGATGTCTGATTCCCCTCCAACATCGGAAAGAATCATAAGTCAATTTTTATTAACAACAAGACACTCAACCCCAAGATTTTACAGTCCACCTGTCTTGAAATATCACTATCTACATGTGACGGTCAAAGAAGGGTATTTGGTACTTAAATGTTTGTTCATTAATCATCAAGGAAAATCAAGTAATTAACATACTAAAATCTTCATAACATATTATACTTTGTTTTTATTTTTATTTTTATTGGCATCTGTTTTGTTTCTACACAAGTAAATAACTATGCAATCATGTCCATGAGATATTGCAATAACAAATTAGTAGTATCCCCGAATTTGTTATAACACGTTTTTACGAGAATTCGAAAGTAAATGTACATCATTAATTAATTTCTTATTTAATTCTCACCATAGAAATCAATATACTTATTTTATAACGAAAAAAAGTACTCCACGTTAATTAGCAAACAACAAAATAAGCAAGAGAACCTAAACACAAAAGTATTACTCCTTCTGTCCCAAAATGAGTGTCTTCTTTTCTATTTTGAGAAAAATTAAGGAGAAATTAGTTAGTGTGGTATATTTACCATTGTATCCTCATGGTCATGTGTTG
>JAYMTK010004790.1:0-10793 GCA_036897405.1 Pelargonium myrrhifolium | reverse complement strand
TTACAAAGATGGAATTCGAGTTTGAAAGGCGAAGGGTTACAAAGGAGGACATACGTGAGTTAATCTTCAGGGAGATACTAGAATATCATCCTCAACTTCTGAAGGACTATATGAATGGAACCGAGAGGACTAATTTTCTCTATCCGAGGTTATATGCTGATTGCTTTTAGATTCTTGCTTTCTTGTTACTCTTAACAGAGAAGAATTGTTTTTTTTTTTTACTCTCTTTCTGATTTTTGGGGGAATGCTATGGACAGTGCTGTTGATCAGTTCAGAAAGCAGTTTGCACATCTTGAGGAGAATGGCGGGAAAAATGGACCAGTTATTCCACTTGAAAGAAAGCATGTATCTCTTCCTAGGTATGTGCATTTCCTCGTTCACTTGGAACCTATTTCGGTGTACTTCCTCTTAAATAACTATGGGGTGAGATCAAGAACGGCTATTTGACACGGGCTTCATTTTATATCAGACTTGAAAATTTCAATACTCATCATTTTCTATTGAATTATGTGGGCAGTACTAGTTGATGTGGAGAGTCTTAGTTGTGCATGTAGACAAGGTGATACTCTGAATTATGGAGATTCGGGTTTTGGTGGTTATTTTTAACCCGAATCTGATCTACAAGAGGTGCATCGGGGCCAATCATGTCGTGTTTTGGGTTTTACATATAATATGTGCGGGCGAGCGCTGGTTTGGCCGACCCAACCCAATCCAAAATTTAATCAGGTGTATTCTATGTGATTCGAACCCTAAAAAATGCGGGTTGTATCTCGGGTGTCCGCATGTTCGGGTTGAAATTTCCATCTCTAACCCTGATGTGTGAGGTCTAGAAGAGTCTGAGCAAAAGCCTAGATATCAAAATTTTCCATGACGGAAAAGGAGGAAATCACGAGTTTGCGTTGCTTTTGAATCTTTGATTGCTCAGTGTGTATAATGATACCTATATTCCTATATTATATTTGATCTTTACAGGTCTACAATCGTCCATTCCAATACAGTCCCTGCCAAAGAGCAAGCAACTATTGCATCCTACAAAGATCGACCAGCAGCAGAAGAGGCGTACGATAAGACTTCCAGGGATCCAGGAGTTCCCATGAATCTATCGAGGAGTTTCCAGTCATCACAAAGAATCACAATGGGTAACTTTTACCCTCCATCTCATACTAGTGATTTCCTATTTTTACATATAAAATATGTTTCATAGTTAACATTGTGTGCATCAGCGAAACCAGGAAAAGTTGTGGGGCCGGTGGCACCATACGAGAATGGTAATGCTATCAAAGATGCGTATGAACCAAGAACTTTTGTTAGAAGTGCCATACTCCCGCCCCAGGCTGCCCCTCCTGCATACACTTACCGCAGGACTAGCTCGGGAAAACTAGAAACTGATGGGGACATGTCCTCTCAAACGAAACTAGTCCCTCAATGTGGCTTGTCATCAGCCAAAGTAGCACCCGACATAGCTATCAACATTGACAACAACCCTTTTTTCATGACCCGAGCAGGAGTGACAAAGATGGAACATACTGATGACCGGATTTCCCTAGACACGAGCTTGTTACAAGCAAAGTCTCACTATGGTGGGATTGGAGCTGCTGCCACCACAGCTGGAAATACAACTGCTCACAGAAAGGTCGGGACTGTTCAGTATGGCATGTCGAGGATGTATTAGAGAAGAACTCGTGAGGTAGGCAAATATTTTGTCCAAACACGAGGGATCCATGCATAGGGCCGCTCTTTCGGGAAAAAATCGAGATGGGTTGTGTAAAAAGAACCATGATTGTGGAGAGGATGTGGTCAAGGATTTGCTTTTCCATGCAAACCACTTGGTTTCCATTGAAATAGCTTTGCTTACTTCCATTGGTATTGAAATGAAAAGTGAGTCTTTGAGTTGATTCAAGTTGCATAGATTGCTAGTGCTGTGAAGAGGTAGTATTGTTCTTCTTAGATGAACACTTAAGAGATATGATCCTTTGTACTTCAAAGCTTGCTTAACATTTTCTCCCTTGAAATGAACAATGTATTTTCTCTCTCCAAATCTTAGTTCCTTTATGGATATAAAGTAAAATGTTGAATTGACATGTTGATCAAGTTATTCTCTCCGAGTTAAAGATTTTTTATCTTACTGATCTGATGAACGAGTTTTCATTATCAATCTGATCTAATTTTAACCGGGTCTGAACACTCTTTCAACACACCAAACTCTTGGAGGTTGGTATTCAATACATGTACACCAAACTCTTGCAATCTTCATCATCTTGGAGGTTGGGGTATTCAATACATGTACATCATTTGCTTGCCCTAAACTATGAATGTGTTTAGTGTCGTTTCATGTCATGTGTCCTCTTCCTCCATGATGCTTTTGCAATACATATCTATCTATCTCCTCCAAAACACACCACAAACCATCACCTTCTGCTTTTGTCAACTCATACATGTAGTGGTGATAGGGTCCATAGGATCATATCCAATGCATTATATATTTTATGCCACCCACACTCCATAGGATCCTCCACCACCATCACCACACAAATGACAAACCCATTATCTTTTCACCATCAAAATCATCCCCAAAATACTCTTTTTATGTATCCTTAACTCAATCCCATGAATCTAAGTACACTCTTTTTACACATATTTTATCATTAAATATGTATAAATAATTGTGTTAGGTGGGAAGTGAAAATAAGTGAATACATTGAATTGGGTACTTGAAACAAGTACGGATTTGTAGTCCACAAAAAGCCAAATATATATATATAACTATATATATAGTTGTTATAATAATAACAAAAGTTGAAGGAAGGAGAAGAGAGGTGGTGGGTGTGAGTGTGATATGGAGAATGACAATGACAGAGAGGATGGACACCCAAATGCCCAACAGCACACAAACACACAAAATCTCTATCTTCTCTCAATCCCAATATCACCAGCTGGTTTCCTTCTTGGAAACACCACCATAACAAGGACTGTTCATCTCACAATGTATTGTGTTTACAACTAGTATAAAATATTGTTATTATGTGCCCGTTTCTGTTTCTGAATCAACGTCGTTTTAGAGATGAAAAGAATTGAATCTCGACGGTGTTGTTACATGGGAACGCGGGTTGTCTTGTGTAGTATGCCGAATTATGGACCTCTTGGCTATGAGGCGGTCGGTTTGTGTCTTGATATGGGTTTTACTTGTGGTCCTTACTCACTCGTGTGCTTATCTTGCAAAACAAGATCTCAAGGGGATAATGTCCTCCCTAGGACCTCTTCGATAGTTAAGTTGGTAAAATGTAGAGTAAAGGTGAATTGTTTTTGACCCTTAGTTTATGTGAGATTTTTTTTAAGGACCGTCTTATTTTTTTGGCAACACTTTCAGTAGTTTTATAACCTTATGAGAATTGTAGATTTAATCGTGAAGTGCTTTGTAGTATGCCGAATTATGGACGTCTTGCCTCTTGGCTATGAGGCGGTTGGTTTGTGTCTTGATCTGACCTTTACTTGTGGTCCTTACTCACTCGTGTGCTTATCTTGCACAACAAGATCTCAAGGGGATGATGTCCTTCTAGAACCTCTTTAATAGTTAAGTTCGTAAAATGTAGAGTAAAGGGGAAGTGTTTTTGACCCTTAGTTTATGTGAGATTTTTTATGGATCGTCTTACTTCTTTAACAATACTTTCAGTAGTTTCATAACCTTATAAGAATTGTAGATTTAATCGCAAAGTGTCTTATGAGTTCTATATTAGAGTCACATGTTTTAAGGGTATTTCTTCTTTTGTCAAATGCATTACCTGATTGAAGGGAGAGTTAATTGGATGCTCTTTTCTCGACAAAAGAGTTGACTTGGTGGTCAAAGTGATTTGCTAATTCTAATGTGAGTATAACTAATATAGAGTTATATCAATCAACTAATGCCTATATCAGTAGTAAAAGAATATAAAATTGAAATAGAAGCTATACTCCTAATCTATCCTTGTGATCAATTTCCACCTCCCAAATCCTAAGAAGCAACCCACCATCCTCCCACCTTCATATAGTCCAATCCAACAAATAAAAAGGGTAAAAATTGTGGGGCTCTAGGGTGGGCTCCACAAAAAGATGACACGTGGCAACCATGCCAAAGGGGCTAAGATATATATAAAGATGAGATGATGAGAAAGAGGAAGCACATGGGTGTTGTTAGATTCAAGAAAATCATGTGATCACATGTGCTCTCCTCTTCCCTTTGTTTCTTTTGTGGGTCCCTCCTCTCCAAAGCCTATCATCTCTCTATGAACAATCCCATCTCACACCACAACTCCAAAAATAAAAACCCCAAAAACCCATTTTCTCAAAATTGGAAAGAAAAAAAAAAACCCCAAATTGAACTCAATCCAACCTCTTAAATTTGATCCAAAGTGTGCACTAGTGTTAGTTATCTCCATGTTTTTTTGCATTGATATGTGATTCTCAAACCCATCCCTCAATTTGAGCAAGTGACAAATGTTAGTTACAAACATTTGTGATCAACTTGGTTTGTAAGTACTGATATTTAGCGGTATATAGCGCGTAATTGCAATGTGAGTGAATGAATCGAGTTGAGTTGAGTCCAAAACTATTATAAAGGCAAAAACTGTCATGCAAGTGTCCTTTTGTACACCCTGTTATTGTTATTTTTCTTTTGGAGGTAGGGATGGTGCATTAGTAGTGCCTGTGGGTAGCACATGTGTGCACTTATGGGGGTGTCATAAGGCCAAACCAAACCAAAAGGACCACCTCAAGAAAATACTCCAAATTGAGAGCTTGAGTTCTCAACACCACTCTAATCCAAAACCCTAGATTTTGGGAATGGATTGGAATAAAATGCAACATAAAATAGAGTTCGAAATGAGATTTGATTTACATCGACTAATTTGAATTTAAGTAATTCACAATAGTGATCACTAGCGGAATAAGTATTGGCAAAGCTAGATGTGATTGTGATAAACAGTTAATCAAAGTCACCTTTTTAACGCTATATAATAATTGTCAACTCTTCAATTATTACTATCATTGTATATATCGAGGGGAAACATGCTCCTTTAACCAAGTGGTTTTTAGTTTTAATCCATTTTTCATAATAACAAAAGTGAGAGAGAAAGAAAGATTCTAAGCCACTAAATGATGACAAATAAGGTGATGTCACATCATCGAGTTTAGATATATTTCTCTTTGTTTTTTGGTTGAAAATATCAGCCAATAAATCATAACTGAGATTTTGGGAACTCGAAGTGAGAACAAAAACATTTTTTCCCTGAGCTTGTGTCTTACAGAGATTTCCTAACATTTTTATGCCCTCATTTTTGAGACGTTTTGGCTCTGCTATTGGGATTATTAAACTCACATTAGTGGTTGTCATATTAAGTGTCGTCCGATTCAAATTCAATACACAAAGAGTGACGAACGCAACATAACTCCTTTTATAGAGTTTTAAAACAACTAGAATTTTTTTTGATACAGACATGTGCCGAAATCCTATCTTGCAACCGACTAAGAAAACTTTATCAAGTCGTATGTACTTTTGATACAGACAGGTGCCGAAATCCTATCTTGCAACAGCTTAAGGAAACCTTATCAAGTCGTATGTACATGCTTGAATCAAGGAACCGGTAGCGTTCAAGAAAGAGACTTCGTCTATTGTCCCTAGCCTAGGACTTTTGGCACCTGACTGCACCAAAGTGATATCTTACGCAACCACCAATAAGGATGTGTTGAGTGGGGATCGATTCTTAGACCTGCTTCCACTCACACAATTGGAATAACCAACTACACCACACCTGATGGTTAACGCAACTAGATTTACAAATCTCAAACTCGAGACATTAAGTTAAACCGCACTGATGGAGTAATTTTTTACTTACCAAACAAACACTTATTGGCCCCAGCTTCGTTGGCATTGACATTTTCTAGAACTCAACAATAATTTAACAAACCAACACCTCTCAAAAACTCCTATAAACTCCTCTGTTTCTCTTCCTCTGTTTCTCTCCACAGCTACTCTGTTTTCTCTGCCCCCAAACACCATCCATGGAGATGGAAGCTACTCATCACCAGTTCCAGATCCAAAAACCCATACCCACATTACACACAACAAAAACCCACAAAAGATCTCAGTTGGGTTCTCATTCTTTTCCCAGATTAAAACGCCATAGCACCAGCTTCTGCAGAAAACAGAGGACCAGAAAGAAACAGAGAAAAGAAGAGACCATCAAAGAAGAAGATGATGATGAAGAAGAAGATGTTGGAGAGAAGATCATGGCATTGCAGAGGATTGTGCCTGGTGGGGAAGATCTTGGAGCAGACAAGCTTTTTAAAGAAACTGCAGATTATATATTGGCTTTGCAGACTCAAGTCAAGGCTCTAAGAGCACTCACAAGCTTCTTTGAAGGTCTTCAAAAGGAGAAGAGGAAGCTTGGAGGTTGAGCTTCAAAATCATAGATTCTTGCTTAATTTTGTTTCTATTTTTTTGGGGTTAAAATTATTTTTTTCTTTCTTTTAATTTTTAGTTTAATGTCTTGTTAGTGTTAAGTAAGGTATGTTTCTTTCATCTCAAAAGAGATGGCCAAGAAAGAAAGTAAAAAAAATAAAAAATGAAAATTTGCTAATGTGCATTGCATTGTCTCTCCTTTTGGATTTATTTTATTTTATTTTTTATGTTGAATTGTGTACAAAAGGGTTTGATCCAATTAATGTGTTTTTGGTAATTTGTTACTTAAGTGCAAGCCATGAGACAAGCTCAATTGTGTTCTAAAGATTAGGTCATTTGATGATGATTTTGCATATGCACCAAGTTCAAGATGCATATTGTTTTGGGGGGTTGAAAAGTATTTGGTGATTGGGATTTGGGGGTGCAATGATAGGGACACATTTTTGTTAAAATTCTTCCAATTTTCAACTTTTTTTGACAAATAAAATAATATATAAATATTGAAACAAAACCTTTTCTTTTGACTAATCACTACTATTAAAAAAATCATTTGTCCAATTTACCACCATCAATTTCTTTTTAGGTTACCACTTATGTTTAGCATGAAGAAAATTCCAAATGGTAAAGACCTACATCTTTCTGTAGGAGATTGTGAATTTAATTATTGAGTCGGACGGAATAAAGTTTAAGGTTAGAAAAAAAGAGATACTCTTATTGTGTAGTTTAACTAATAAAATAAAAAATTTAGTTACTCTAGCCAATGCTAGTAGTTCATCTTTTATAACAAGAATAATCTTGTATTCTTGTTAGAAAAATCTCCACGTTTTGTACTTATGTCGTGTGAGTGTTAGACATCTAAAACATGTACACTCTAATATTGCCTCAAAAACTAGTTTTAAGCCTACAAGTAAGACGTAGAGCTGACAATCTAGGCCCGACCCACAATTTTATGCGTTCATCTCTAGTAAACAGATCCAATAAGTTTTCAGTTTGAATTGAACATATATGTACAAATTCTCTATTTCGCATATAAAATAGATCCAATAAGTCAAATTGCACGTCTTTCAATTTGAAAATGAAAAATCCGACTCATAATTCAAATTGTCATTTTACTTTATGAAAGCCAATAACTAGGCCTCAAAAGAATGTGCACTATACATTATAAATGATCATGGAAAGTCATTGTATGCACTTGAGATGTATTGTGGCATTGAATATAAAATAGTGGGATGCATGTGGTGTGTAGGGTTAGCTACAAATAAGAAAATAAGAAAGGAACAAATTAAGATAAAATTGGTCCATGATTGAAGAAGCATTGGCATGGTTGGTGGGGTCCCTTGTTGTGAAAAGCTTCAAGAACTTGGAGTACAAATCCTGACATGCACACTATGGAGAAAATTAGGATACATATTACCAACCTGGATCATGCTTATTTCCAATGCCTATCTTGGACTTTGTTCCCATTTAGTTTTGTTATTTTCTACATCTTGCACTTTCTTCGCTCCTCATGTTATTGGGTTTTTGTTTTGAATGAGAGAAAAACTACATGTTAATTGGCATTAGTGCTCGGAAAAAGGGGAGATTGTTAACTCATTCTGAGTCATGACGTGGTAGCAGAAAGTCGATCTTCAGTTTTGTATATAATTCAATTGAGAGTTATGACGTGGTAGTAAGAGTTGATCATTATCAGACGAGAGGAACTGTTGGTAGCACTGACGGAGCCAAGGAAGGCTGTCATAGGCAGCTGCCCATGCCAGCTCCTTTGGACTCCAATATATACTATTAAATTCATCAGAACATCAACATACATGCCTCTGCCTAGTGATTAACAAGTTCGAATCTTGTAAGATGCAATTTTCTTGATGGTCTATATTTTTTGTATTGTATGTATAAAAATTTCTTATATGCAGAAATTGTATAAATATAACAGTTTTTTACATTTCTATCACAAAAGTACATTAAGTTAATTTTTTTTATTTAATTTTTAACTATTTCGAATAAAAATTAGCCTACCCTTCTTCTCGAGTTTGGCTCCACCACTGGTTGGTAGTGAAAATCTATTATATATATAAAGTTATTCCTCTTACACGTGTCTTATTATGAGAATTTAGGAGTTTTTTTTTCTTTTTCTCTTTCTTTTTCCACAAAATGTAACTTTTGATTATTATTTCATTTTTCAGTTTTTTATCACAAAAATTATGAAAAACTTCAGTTTTATTTTTCTCTTTTCTATTAGCTATATAATTTTTTCATTTAATTTTATTTAAGTTTGATACTATTTAAAATATTATTAATTATTCGGGTAGTCTTTACAAATATGTTTATACTATATAATTTTTTTAATACAAATGATTCGTGAGATTTGTTAAATCATATGTTAATATTTTTTTTTTTTTGAAATGATAATTAAGTTAACATTGATGATTAGTGTATATGTAATGTTGCTTCATAATATATATCAGACTTTGGCACGTGTAATGATACCCGATTAGTGGTAACTCAATTGAGAAAACATGTTATTAAAACCGAAATAATTGCGGGTTGTACTATTTGCAAAGTTGACAGTTATTCAGATATTTGAAACTAAAATAATTACGCATTGTATTATTTGTAAAGTTGACAGTTATTCGGAAAATCATAAAATTTCATTATATGTAGTATAATTTTTTTAATACAATTCATTCGTGAGATTTGTTAAATCATAAGTTGACATTGAAGATTTGTGTACCTGTGATGTTGCTTCATATATATATTAGACTTCTGACATATGTTATGGTACTCGATTAGTAGTGACTTAATTGAAAAAATATGTTATCGAAACTAAAATAATTACAGGTTGTACTATTTGCAAATTTTACAGCTATTCAGGTAGTTATAAACCAACATTGAAAATTGGTGTACATGTGATGTTGCTTCATAACATATATCAGACTTATGACATGTGCAATGATACTCGGTTAGTGGTAGCTGAAATAATTACAGGTTGTACTATGTGTAAAGTTGACAATTATTCGGGTAGTCATAAATATGTTTACATTCCATAATTTTTTATTACAATTCATACTCTTGACGTACGTGTGTAATGGTTCTCGATTAATGGTGGCTCAATTGAGAAAACATGTTATCGAAGTTGAAATTATTACGGGTTGTAATATTGGACACAAAATTTTCATTACTTCACTTGCTTTTACTACATCAAATATTACGGGCTATAATATTGTATTCAAAATATAGAATATTTGGATATACCGTGCATTGCACGGGACAACTAGTTGAATATAAAATCTTGAACTTACTTTTTACATCCACCACGTGGTAATCCATTTTACTATTTTTTTGGTCTAAAAAGATGGGTTCATGATAAGAGACAACTCTCAACTCCTTCGATAAAGTTGAAAGACTGCCCAGTAAAATCTAACCCACATCTTCAACAATTGATATGTAATGCTCGAACTATAGTTGGGAAATGGCAAGCGTTGCTGATTTCGACTAGGTAATTCGGATTTTGATCAAGTACGCTAGGTCCGAGCTCTAGCACACTTTCCTGATTCCATTCTATAACTAATTTGCTTGAAAAATGAGTCGCGATCTGTGAGTCATTATTAATCCGCCTCGCTACAATTAAAACTTACCTAACAAAAAATAAGTGATTGGACTGAAAATGAATATGCCATTAACAAAATGACTGGACTTGGGCCATGGTCCATGGTCCATGGGCCTTATCTCAGTTTACAAAGCCCAACTAGGTATGTGGCCCATATGGCACACCTAAGTACCTAACTATGTACTTGTTTGAGTAGCCTTGACATTCAAGGTGAAACATAAATGAGACTCCATGGTGATTTGGTACTTTTTAGGTGGTATAGGTTCAAGTTTTAGCCCTAGAAATTTATTATCAATAATTCATTTTTCCTGTCCAAGATGAGATTAGGGTATTAAAAAAAAAAAGATGAAGGAGAAAGTAATATAGGATAATTATATTTTGTGGTGAAATGTTTAAAATTGATGATTTTCGTAAAATATTAACAAGATTATGTATGAATTTGTGAACAATATCATGTGATTTTAAGGACATGTTCGTTTATGTATTTTTAGTGAATTTTTAAGAAATTGTAACAAATTAAGTATTTTTATTTTATAATTCATGCATTCGTTTAAGTTTTTTGAAAGGGCATATGTTGAATTAGAAAAACAATTCTATTACTTCAAAAGAATCGAAATATTCAAAAATCGAAATAATTCAAATTTCATGGTTAGTTTCCGGCATTTAAATTAATCATTTAAATTTTTTTTTTCACAAGAATTAAACGAATGACCTATAAGTAATTACTATGCAACAAATAACAATCTTATATATATA
>JAYMTK010004789.1:0-10794 GCA_036897405.1 Pelargonium myrrhifolium | reverse complement strand
CGCGTCCCTCCATCCGTCCCAGCCTCTCTAGACAATAATCTATATCCACTTTTCACTGTGTACCACCCGTCCTTAGAGTGAGCCCAAGTCCAGGCATCATGCACGCCTCTTGCACTGAGGGGGATTTTAATAATTTCTTTCCAACTGGTATCATCAAAAAACTCCTGAAGTTTTGGGCATCCCACCCATTAGAGTAAGGATCTCGAAAATGACTTACCAAAATCAATTCCGTTTCCGCAATATTAACATTCGGCTTCAAAGGAGTGAACCTCGGGATTGACGGGACCCACAAGTCTTTTAAGGCTCGAACCGTTAAGCCCGTTCCAATCCTGACAAAACTACCCGAGTTAATGAATTCTTGAGCCGCTCGAATACTTCTCCACACAAAACTTGGGTTATTTTCGATCGGTGCCGTGAAAGCTGAAGATGATGGGAAGTACTTGGCCTTAAAAAGTCTCCCGAACAAGGATTGGGGGACTGTTTCCAGATGCCATAATTGTTTCCCCAAGAGTGCGAGATTAAACTTACGGAAGTTGCGAAATCCTAACCCGCCTACAACCCGACTTTCGCACATGCGGGACCAAGCCATCTAATGAACCCCCAAACTATTGTTTCCATTGCCCCTCCACCAATAAGCATTTAAAATTGTCTCGATTCGATTACACACTGACAACGGGAAGAGATATATACTAATTGTATATGTCGGGATCGCTTGAGCTACCGCTTTGATTAAGACCTCATTCCCTCCTTTAGACAGTGCTTTGTTGTTCCATGAATTAATGCGGGATTGAACTCTATCGATCAGAGGGTCAAATAAACGAGCCTTCCGAGCATCATTACAAACCGGAACACCTAAGTATTCTGAGAAAAATGGAATGATCTGCACTTCCATAGTTCTAGCCACTAAATTCTGAGTCGGGATTGGGGTATTTGAACTGAAAACTATGCTCGACTTCCCGAAGTTGACACGTTGGCCCGAGCCTTATTCGTACAGCCGCAACACTCGCTTGATTTCATGAGCCTCAACTTTTTTCTTAAAGAAAATGAAAGCATCATCCACAAAGAATAAGTAAGAGACCCCGGGAGCGTCATGCGCAATGTAGCAAGCATTAATGCTTCCATGATTAATACGATTGTTAAGGAGAGCCGACAGTCCCTCTGCGCAGATTAAAAATAAGTAAGGAGAAAGAGGGTCGCCCTGACGAATACCTCGTTCGGGAATAATCTCATGCGACAACTCATTCTGAAAATCCACCCTGAAACGGACCGTCGTAACACATTCCATAATCAAGCCTACCCAGCGCTCATGAAAGCCAAGGGCCAGCATCATTTTTTTGCAAAAAATTTCATTCAACGCTGTCATACGCCTTCGCCATATCTAATTTTAAAGCTCCTCATCACGAATTACCTGACGATTTTTTCCTTATGTAATGAAAGATCTCATTCGCGATATAAATATTGTCAGAGATTAAACGACCGGGAATGAAAGCGCTCTGAGCTTCGGAGATTATCTCATCAAGAATCGGCTTTAAGCGATTTGCCAATGTTTTTAAGATTATTTTGTAAAGAACGTTGCATAATGCAATAGGACGGAGGTCGCTAATCGATTCAGGGGCCTTCTTTTTCGGAATCAAAACCAAATTTGTTTGATTCAGGTTGTCAGGTAGTCGACCTTGTCTCAGGATATTTATACATGCCTCCGTCACGTTCGGGCCAATTTTGTGCCAAAATTTTTGATAGAAACCCGGATTGAAGCCGTCTAGGCCGGGGGACTTATCCGGATGCATGGAGTCGATGACGACCTTTATTTCAGCAACAGTAATATCGGATAGCAAATCCTCATTATGCGCATCTGTCACCTTTCGCTGCACCAAACTTGTAACAGATGATTTAATACCCATAGCTGAGAATTGAGCTTGAAAGTGGTCAACCATTATCTTCCTCAACTGATCCGCCCCTTCCACCCACTCACATGCCGTATTCCGAAGCCTGACATATTGATTAACGCTCTTTCTTGTTGAGGCCGTACGATGACAATTTTTTGTGTTGGAATCACCCTCCGCAAGCCACTGAGCTTTGGAACGTTATTTCTAATATATTTCTTGCTTGCAAAGCAACTCCAAATACTCCACTCTTGCCTCCTCGGCTTTACTTCGACCAAAGCCATCTTTTCTCAAGCTTAGTCTCTCCACCTTCTTTGTTGCTAACCTAACGGCTTTGTTCAAACCGGACACTGAACTTTGCCCCCATTCTTCTAAAATCTTGTTGCAATTTGATAACTTATCTTGAATTGACAAGCCAGACCAACCAGCCGAGACCATGTCCTCACAACCACCCTCTTCAAGCCAAAGGTTCTCAAATTTAAATCTATATTTCCATACCTGACGGTGCTGGTTCGGAATTAAATGATTGGGTTATGATCTGAAATAGTAAATCGTAGATGGCGAACATGCTAATTCGGGTACTTTGTTTTCCAACTATCAAATCCAAAAAATCTGTCTAGGCGCTCCTCCATTATGAATAAAGAGCCCCTTTACCTCCTACATGTGAAATCATATCCACTATAGCCGAGATCAACTAACCTTGCGTCAGCAATGGCCGCACTGAAACCATCTATAAGGTGCTGAGGCGGAGGCTCGCCTCCTGTTTTCTCGTTATGACATAGCAGGTCATTGAAATCCCCGGCGCACAACCACGACATCGACGCATCTCCTGTCAACATCCTAAGTCTTTTCCACAAATGCTTCCTCTTTGACATGTCAGGTTCCCCATAGTAACCTGTAAAACGCCATACTCCCCACTTTAACGTTTGAATCACATCAATAAAGAATTTTGAACTGCTGATCAAAGATACTTGGACCCGATCGACCCAAAAAAGAGCCAAGCCGCCGCTTCTCCCGATACAGTCAACTGACAAACAACCTTTCATGCCTAGGGTTTTCTGCACATTCTCTGCATCACTTTGCTTTATCATGGTTTCAATCAAGAAAACCATGTCAGGATTTTTGTCCTTCACTAAATTACAGAGGACTTGAACTGACCGCGGGTTGCCCATCCCGCGATAGTTCCACACTAGGACACTCATTTCTGATAATTAGGGGTTCTCTTTTGTAGTTTCATTAATTGGGGGACCAAACTGGTCGATTTCTGATAATTGGGGGACCTGCAAGGTAGTTTCATTAATTGGGGGACCAAATTGGCCGATTTCTGATAATTGGGGGATCTGGAAAGTAGTTTAGCCATTAAATGCAATAGTTTTTGAATCATTTCAGTGGTGTAAACAATTCTTCTAATCATCTCAATTGCAATAATCGTTGGTGATGCGATTTCTATCCACCACACCATCTGAAGTTACTTTGGGAGCCAACTCAAATTCGCTCGATCCCTATTTGTTTCCATAAAAAAAACACCAACTTTGGTCGCCTGGGACGCACCAAATCCCTCAAGACTTGTACTATTTGTGGGTTGCCAAACCCACGACAGTTCCAAGTCAAGAGACTCATCGCGTTTAGTAAGTCATCTCTCCAAGACTCGTCTCATCACCACGTCCACCACCCTCTACCCTCTTCCTTTTCAGACAAGAAATCACCATCTCCACTTCTTGAGCATCAGTCTTCATCTCCTCCCCTATCGTCCGAACACACTACCTTGAGGTACATCCTTTTTCGGTTCTCGAAACTTATTATCGCCCGACATCGGGACTATCCAATGTTCTTGAACCAAGGTATTCAAATGTCGAAATGGGGCTCGCAACTACACCCACGTCAGGCACATCAATCGAACTCGATCACATATGCTCACCATTTCCAATAACTCCACAGTAGAAAAAAGGAGGGAAGTTTCTCGTACTTGAACGTCACCCACGACCATTTTCCTCCTCGTATCCGCAACTTCGTGTTCCTCTTATTAGGTTGCGCACATCTAGCAAAACCCTAATCCACATATATGAATTCCAAGCCCCTCTAGAATTCAGCGGGTCAAAGACCTTAATGGTGTGTTTGGGAACCAGCATTTCATTTGAAATGCTGGATTTGAGTCAAATGAGATGTTTGGGAACTTCAAGAATTTGGATTTGGATTTGAGTCAAATCCAATGTCATTTAAAACATGCTTAGAACATGAGATTTCAAATGACGAATTTCAAATCAAATGCATGTTCCCAAACGCAACCTAAAGGTGTTGAAAAGTTTCCTATGTCCTTGCAAACATGATCATATTGACACCCCAATTGGAACTCCATAAAGTCGTATTCATATGCTGAACCGAAACAGTTCAACCATACTAGTCGATTTTCTCATTTCTAATTGCTTGTAAACCAGGATGTAGTCGTTGAAAGCCTACGACGCATTAACCAACATTCGCCCAACGTCCTTCCCATGGAAGAGATCGAACAAGTACCTATTCTTGTTCACTCATACATCACACAACCCATGCACTTTAGAGACGACAACGCCCTTCACTATCCGTCACATCGACACCAACACTTATCTCAAATTCAGAAAGTTAATAGACGCATCCAAGAGAACCGACCCACCACACATCATTTTCGCACGCCCTACATCGCCTCCCCAACTACCTCCATTCCATACTCTCTACCACTCTCCTCTCCCTCCGCAAGCGATAGCATCTGAACCCTCGCCATAAGTTGTCCTGCCGTACGAGAATATCGTTAGAGATCTCACAACCGCCAGAAAAATTCTAACTGCCGCTTTCCTCATTAGTCATGACTTAGTTGTGAGACTGTGGCTTAATAACTTTAGTTCCCCCTATTGACATCAGTTTATAAGAGTGTAGGGCACTAAAGTTATGAAAACCAAAAATTGAAAATAGCCCTAATTTCACACACAAATTTGTCTCCAAATTTATTGTTCTATACTCGGTTTCGTGCCCTTACATTAATCATAAAACCCACCAAACTAAACCCCATGCAACACAATTTTCTCACTTTCCATGGGCGACCGCGACAGGGCTCGCGACCGCGATCGTGACCGTCGGCGCGACAGAGACAGGGAAAAAGATGACCGGGACCGGGACCGAGATCGAGACCGAGACCGAGACCGCGACCGAGTGCGGAGCAAGAGGTCCCGTACGCCGGATCGCGTCCGATCCCGCCACACCCGCTCACGTACGCGCTCCCCGGACCGGCATCGCTCACGCTCTCGTTCACCGGACGACAGGACTCACCGCCGCAGCAGCCGCCACCAGCACCACCGGACCCCCACACCGGAGCCCCAAAGGAAGCGCCACCGCCGCGAGAATGACGAAGAGAAGGATAGGGAGAAGGCAGTGTCGGACTTCGTGGATGGGATTGTGAAGGAGAAACAACAGCAGAAGGACGGTGGCGGAGGAGAGGCGGAGGATATGGCAGTGGATGAGGATGAGGTTGAGATGATGAAGAAATTGGGGATTCCAATCGGGTTCGACTCGACAAAAGGGAAGCCTGTTCCCGGCGCTGACGTCAGCGGCGTGAGAGCCGTGACCAAGCGACAGCCGAGGCAGTATATGAACCGTAGGGGTGGGTTTAACCGACCATTGCCGGCGGAGAGGAACCGATAGATTGATTGAGCTTCCCAAGGTTAGGGTTTATCTTTTGGCTTTGAATTAGGGTTTATCACTCTGTATTATACCCATTTTGCAAGGCATTTATTAGTTTATAGATTTTTAGAATTAGGTGTTGGAGAGATATTGGTTTATAGATTTTTAAAATTAGGTGTTGGAGAGGTAATGTGTCAGTAAATTTCATGGTTATGGGTTTTTTTTATCCGGGCAGCGCTAATCCGAATTAAGTTTGATTAAGGTTTTATTTAGTTTAGTTGAGTTGAGCTGATTTTCCATCTAGTTGAGCTTAGTTGAGTTGAAGTGAGCCTTAACAAATACCTACTTTATAATATGATCCTTCGAATATTTAATTTACTAGTCCAAGTGTCATACAACTTTCCTTTTTTCTCTCTCTAAATTTCAAGACATGGAATTTAGAGGCAGGAACAAATTAAGATATAAAGCTAACATGTGATGTGAACATGAATTCTTGTATTATAAACTTCAATACGATAAGGATACTCCTAGGCAGGCTTTGGATATTATGACAAGCTGTGGTTGCTTCCAAAACTCTGTACTGAAGTGAGTTTCATAGCAGTAGAGTATACTCTCAAATCAGAGGTGCAACCAGGAAACAGTCCGTTTTTATTGCAAAACATGTCTCTTTCTTATGGATTCTGTTGAGAATTTTCATGCACCATCAAGTGTTATTTCACTATTTTATGCCCAAGAAACACTGTTATGAGATAATTTAGGGCTAAAACATGTTCACTGTGCAGCTGACATTTGATACACATGAAATGAGAATATGAATGTGGGATACTTTTAGACAAAATGATTAAATCCTTGGTTCCAAATCTGATTCCATATTTTAAACTGAGGGTTTGCAATTATTAAAGTTCATGAAGGGGATATGGAGAATCAAATACTTGTATTTTTTTTTTCATCGATGCCTTTTTAAGTATTAGTTCGGGGTAGTTGAAGTGGAGGAAGGCTTCAAAAGTCATTTGTGATAAACGAAATCCTGTCAAGTTGAAAGAAAAATTATGTGGGTTAGCTATACAGCTAACTATGTTGTATGACAAGAATGTTAAGCTCCAAAGATGCTACAAAGTCATAATATGGGGATACCAGAGATGATATTGCTTAATTGAATTTATGCTACCACTATGGAAGATAATATTATGATTGAGGCTATTCGAGGGAGAGTTCGGTATCTTCAATTGAAGATAAGATGTGGAGAAACCAGTTAAGGCGGTTTGTTCATGTGCAGTGTGCGGTGATTAGTGATATCCCCCAAGGAAATGAGAGAGAGTTCAGTTAAGAGAAACTTAAAGGAATATGGGTAAATCCCCAGATTCATCTTGGTTTGCTTATATTTTTACCTGCTCAAGATGGTTAACGCAGCAAGTAGTAAGGAAATACATGATAGTACTTGACGTAACACAAGAGATAAGGTTAGATATAATAGAGTTGAGGAAGACAAAACGAGTAGATGACCCAAAGTGTTATATTAAAGGATTTATGTATCTAATCTCAAAATTTTTTGAGAAATGGTTTGGTGGTTGTTTTCAATGCCGTTAGACGGTTGAAACATGGAGAAGTTTCCAGCTATTTTAGTTTTAAAATTTTATTTCTTTAGTTGAATGATTTATAGAACCTGTGAGGTTGCCTCACTCGATAATTATATTTCCAGGAAAACATATTTGTCAACCCATATGGTGTCACTTGGAGATACCTGTCTACTGGTCCTGACTTCTGACACCTGAGGAAACATTTTGGCCTTTAAATTTGTTCCTTGATTCAATGCATTACTGTAGAATGACAGTTTCACTTGTGCAAACTTTTTTCAATTAGAGTGAAATAAGACAAAGGAATTATTTGTTTGATGTTTATTCCTATTGCAAGTGGACCCAAATCCCTGTATAATGTGTTGTTACATTGTACTCCGTTCCTTTCAGTATAATTTTTTTTATTTATTTAGGGGATCCCAGATTATTTATTACTCCTTTAATGGTTTACCTATGTTTTATTTATAAAATATTTCTAAATGTTTTTAGGGTTGGGTTTGGGATGATGAGTTACTTGGCTTGTACGTTGGTAATTGAGGATAATAGCTGCAAAAATGCTCTTGGGTGAGGGGAATATGATCTCTTTGTTTTTGCTATTGAATCATTAAGGAGTTCATCTGTTTTATGATTCAATCTGTTTAGGATTGACTGTTATCAGCCACTTTTGGACATATCCAACTCGATAGTGGCTGTTTTTCTAGCATCAGTATGTGATTAAGTTTAGCAAATATTACATTTGGCGGGTTAGCAGGTATTATTGTAGATCTACATTGTGTGCCTCTGCAGAACAGATGTGTATGATTAGGTTTTTTGTAACTTTGTTTTGTGAAATTTCATGCCAACTGATATAATTGTGCTAAAACCTTGAGTGAAGGTGAGGCTAATCCATTCAATGACGTTTGCCAAATCCAATGGAAAGCACATCGACATGTCTGTTGAAGTTTGTTCATGCCGCCACAGGGGATGACCCATTGGAGCCCTCTCTAACCACCTAAGCATGGTTAGATTCTAAGAATAATTCCACAAAAACAAACGGTCTTGATTGAACAAAACAATTAGTAAATAGTTCATGTGAAAGCCTTATAAAAAAGATAGTAAATTGATCTATTCAAAATAAGACATAGATAAGCAAATCTCATATATAATGGGATTCTAAATATCTCGGCAGTACATTTTTGTATGGGACTTATGGATTCGTTGAAAATCTATTTAGTACTGTTTAAACCTAGTTGCTTTGCTACTTTTGCCAGCAATATCTCTTAATAATCTTACAATTGTTGTCACCTCTCATTTTTATCGACTCCAGCTGTGCTATCTTACTTTCTACGTGTTTTTTTTTCCACTGTCTGCTAATTAGTTGATGAATTTCAACCCTTTCCTATAGTATGAGATACGATCGTACATCAGCATAATATTGTGTTATGATTTTTAGATTTAGCCACCTTTCTGTAGGTGTAGAATAAAGATTGAATTTGATAGGGGTACTTTGAAATAAATAGTTTCACTTTCAGAGGCGACCAACAATTTTTTTTTTTTTTTGTTGCTGTGAACTGTTGGTAATTCTGTTCTGTCACAAGCACATTTTTCCTTGTATTTTACTTGGAATATCTTGACTTGAAACCCAATCTTGGAAGTTTGTGCGAGAAGAGACATTGGTCTGTAATTATGACTTTGGAATATGAGCCAGCTGAAGGATAAGTTCCTGATTGTACTAGTGAAACAAGGAAAGATTTTTTTTGCATTGTCAGGCTGCAAGATTTATATTGTTGAAACTTTGGGCTTTTTGGGAAATTGTGGGTCTACCCAGGATCTGTTGGAGCTATTGTATGCCCTAAATGCACAATTTTGGTAATAGAAAGAGGAGCAAGGTTCTGCGATGATGTTCGTTCTTTGCTATCTTTTGAGTCCTTTGGTGAGGGAGGAACAATAGAAAAGTGCAGGACCAGTATACTAGTTTCAGTCATTTGTGGGTTAGGGTTGTCTTTCTTGAATCTCTGGGCTATTGCTTCTGGCCTATTTAGGGGGCATATCCTTAAGTAGATATTTGAAGGGATTGGATGGTTGTTTTGATGTAATGCAGTCTTTCCTTTGGTTTTTCTGTGTAAGGATATCTTATAGTATTATTTTCTTCTACCATATATGTGAAATTGTCTTTTTTTCCCTAACAGTTTCTATAATTTATGAATATGTATTTTCCTTATTTGGCAGAACTCGATGTTATCTCACTTATACTTGTATGTTTTCATAGACGGGAAGAGTTTTGGAGCAGGATCCACATCTTGCAGAAGGCCTTGGGATGCTAGAAACTCATTCGTCGTACATAAATGATTGAGATCATGTGCGTGTTTCTCTGAGTTCTTTGTATTGTACATTCAATGGCTCTTATATCACCATGGCCGTTACTAGCTACTGATTGAACTGGTGGATTTAGGTGTTCAGTATCTGGACTCGGTTCTGTATTTGATTGTGCATCTGATTTTGCTAAACAGTGAAAGGACTTGTGGATTTAGAAGTCTTGAGTATGTGTTTGTGTTATGTGGCCTCGTTGATATGTTTTCAATTATGATTGTGTAATGACTGAGATTTTTGGCCTTAAAACACCCAAAGAAGACATAATGTCCCAACTCTTTCTATACAATTTGTTTGAGACACATAGCGGAGGAACGTGTTCTCTTGATTGCTTACTCTATGATATGGGAGTCTGCCGAGGCTGAGATATGGTGGTGATAGTCTGAGGATACTTGCCTTTGCAATACATGTTTGTGGGTTTTTACCCGACAAGAATAGCAAATCAAGTCTAGTATTCTTATGGCACAGGAGTAGAGTACCTGGACAGTATATGTCAAGACTCTTGAATTGGCAAGTACCGGGGATTGGATCCAACTTCCAAGTATTGTCTTGGGAGGTTGCACGAATCTTCATTTTTTTGCTAACCACAAAAGAAGCACAAAACCAATTCAAGATTCATCTGAAAACACACATTGGAGCCTTGGGACTTATTTGGGACTCTATGGATAAAATGGGTTCAAGACTTTAAGTAGAGTGAGGTAAAAGGAAGACAGAAGTCTACATAAAATTTGGATTGTGTTTGGTAAAAAGGATCTGAAAAGTAACTGTGTGATAAATTTTGTTGTAAAAGTATATGTATTGTATTAAAATGATAATGTTACTTTTACTATTAAAATAATAATAATTAATAAGGGTAATTACGGGTTACTACTCTCTTAGATTCCGTTTTTTCATGTTACTATCTCAAAGTTTTTATTTTTATTTTTATGTTACTGCCCTACAGTTTTCAATTTCTGTTTCCATCAATTTTGTCCGTTAATTTTAACGGAATTTGACTCTCTATCATCATGTGTCATGCATATGACTTTAAAATTTTTCTAAATACCGATTTTGCCCTTCTTCTACAATGGGTCAAGAACAAGTTCGCCGGAAACTTCAAAGTTTGCCGGAAAATTTAAAGTTCTGCCGGAAACTTAAAAACTTCACCGAAAACTTCATAACTTCGTCGAAAATTCCAAAATTTCAAATCAAACACCAAAATTAAAAACCAAGATTAAAACACCAAAATTTCAATACAAAACCCCATATTCTCAAAATTTGAGAGAGAGATCCAAAATTGAACCCCAAAATTTTGGTCTCTTTTCATCCCCTTTGAACCCAAAATTAAACCCCAAAAT
>JAYMTK010004788.1:0-10794 GCA_036897405.1 Pelargonium myrrhifolium | reverse complement strand
AAGCTATGCATTTTCCGGCGACATGAGGAAGAAGAAGGTGGAGGATGAGGTGGAAGGTTGAGTTGCCACGTAGGATAGTTAACAGCCAAAATTGACGGAATTGTACTGAAAAATCATTTTAATCTACTTTTGGATTGTGCAATGACCATTTTGGATCAAAATGAAGTTTAAGGATCATTTTAGTGTATTTTAAATAATACAGAGACCAATTAGATACTTTATCCTACATGAAATGGTTGGTTTCGGGTTTTGAGATGGTCACAACTCGCAACACAATAGAGTATTTTAGTTAAGAGTGTATAGCGAGCCTAGATGGATAACGGTGATTGATTGGACAAAGGTGGGTTCCATGGTGAGGATGGGCTCGTTAGATCGTCTCATATGATCCAAGCCATTGATTAATGAGTGATCTCTATGACTTAGATTCACACGGTATTAAGGTAGGACCTCACGACAAATTAATAAGAAAAAAACATGCCGGGTGGGTCATTTAAAGATTTTTTTGTTACAAATTTTATTATATGTTATTGCCACATATGGACCTATCAATAATACATTCAAAATACTCATACAACTTATTTCTTTAGTTTCATTTCATTTATTCATTACACTTGTTTCAAGTTTACATTCATACATATTTCAAAATATCATCTATATATAATTAATACTTCATCTGTTTCAAAATAGTGTATTGTTTGTTTTGTATTTTTGTTTCAAAATGAGTGTTCGCCTTTCATTTTATGAAGTTAGTTATAACATGAATTATCAATAACATCCCTATGATAAATTATTTAGTATCCATTGAGTTTGTTAGAACACATGTGCATAAGGATACAAAAGTAAATATATAACACTAATCAACTACTATTTAATAATTCTCAAAATAGAAAGGCGCACACTCATTTTGGGACGGAGGGAGTATATTACAAAGAAGAACATTATAGAATAATAGTAAGTTCTTATAAAATTGAAATCTAAAAATAATACGAAAGAGAAAGCAGAGAGTATAATAAACCCACAAAAAGAGGTATTCTTGTATTATGATTTTATGCTCTCTATTCTCCTATCTCTTCAAGCGGTGGCCGCCCCTATAACCGCCGCCTACCAAAGCAACCGAACACCACCACTGGTTCGCCACTAATTCCATTGGCCATATCCGTTCCACCATCGACGCCGCTAAACTAGATTCGCCGAACAGCCCCAACGTGCAACCTTCGATGCCATCTCCATATCCAAACCGATTGCACTGACAAAGTCGCAGCGACAAAAGACCATATCGATGGAGAATAGAGTCGATCTCGTCGTAATCAGACATCGTAGACCGTGATTTTGATCTTTGGACATAGGGTTTGGAACATCGATGACGGTGAGCTTAGGCATGGGTCGGGAATTGACATGGATGAAAATCGGTGAAGGAGAATAAGAAAATAGTCATATTAATTGACTGGCTACCTTTACGGTCATGAAATAGTCTAGTGTGGAAGGGCATAACTCGTTAGAAGTGTCATAGGATGAGGCATGAACCTCTGATGTCAGCCTGAGAGGCATTTTCTTGGATCAACAAAGTGAGATGGAGATTGCGTTATTTTTTACTTTTGCTTTATTTATGTCTTATTATGTTTTGCACTTTGACCTAAACTCTAGTTTCTTGCTTGTTAGGATGGATAGTTTTAGTTTGGTTTATTTTTATTGCATGTTTGGTAGTGATTCTGAAGAGCAACAAGGTTTGGTGATGCCCTGTGAGCTTATCAGATGGACCGTTTGAATTTTATCCAATGACCTTCTGATTCACGGTCCGAAATGTGTTATCCCGGTTGGGAACACATTAGAAAATGCTAAGAATTCCGTGTGTATATTCCGGACGCTATTCCTTCAACCACATGAATAAAAGATAGCTATTTGTTTTTATTCCTAATAAAAGAGAAATTAGAGTGTGATGGAAAGCTTTTATTCATAGCATATAAGTACAAGAGAAGATTTCCCTATTTACAAAGACCGATTTTTAATGAATAAAAATGTCATAGCTTCCATTGAATTTATTATTATTTGATTTATTTTTAAAAATAGTATTTCAAATTATATCAGCTAAGTGATTAAAAATTAAATGTGGAGTTCTTAAAACTCATTAAGTATTAAAAAAAACGGCCTCTCTTGCATGGTGCAAGTCCTCCTAAGTTTTAGGAGCATTTTGGAGTGTTATTGGAAATGTGGAGTCTATTATTAGGGTTTGGGTTTTTTGAGGGAGTCTATAGGGTATAAAGGAACGGCGGCGTGGGGGAAGAGACACGCTATCTTACGAGGGGTTGAGGGCTGCTAATCACGGGAGTACTGAGACTAGTGATCGGTGGGCTCTTGTGCACTGGTGCATTTGGCGGGGGTGGTAGGAAAATACAGAGTGCTTCGAGAGGGCTACACGTAGTGGGTGGTCAGAGTTGAGAGTGGGGAGTGTCATATCGGTTGTGGTACAGAACAGGGTGCAGGAAATCGACAACAATGATGGACGACCGGTTGGAAAGAAGAATAAGGGACATGACCATACGAGACGAAGAAGAGGTCCGTATGGACCTCCAATCGATGGTGGCCGGCTCCTATTCGCCGAGAAGGGGCTCCAGTATAGGTGGTGGTGGGGCGTTTTTTGATTGATGCACCAGTCCATTTTGCGTATATGCAGGATACACTATCATCGGTATGGTGGCCGATATATTGTTTTCAGGCTTTGGAGGTGGTAGGTTCGGGTGGAGGGAGATGGGAGCATACCAGATTCCTTTTTGAGTTCCACAATGAAGATGATGCCCGCATGGTGATTTGTGACGACCCTTGGTTATTTAATGGCCACACCTTGGTGGCAAAACAGTTGGACTCAAAGGATGTTTCGGAGACGGTGGACTTGTGGTATTTGAGTTTCTGGGTCTAGGTGAGAAGGCTTCCGATGGGATATTGCCGCACAGAGGAGGCGTGCTGGATAATTGGCAATACGATAGGGTGGTTCGAAGAATCAGGTTCACTGAATTTTAAGAGAGGCTGGAAATCGTATGTGTGCATCAGGGTATTGATTGGCGTTAGGAATCCCGTTTGGCGTCAGATGAAGGTCAAAAAGTCAAATGGGGGAAGATCATCAAGTAAAGTTTGCGTATGAGAAAATGACGCTGATTTGTTACTACTATGGGATCTTGGGGCATGACGATGAGCACTATGATATTTGAAAGGCTACGTTGGGAGTAGGATGAACGGGCCTATAGGAGTTGGCTCAAGGCAAGCCGAGGACCGCATGGATTGGTTAGGGGACGGATGTGGATCAGATCGGGGCAAAGCGAACCTGAGGACTGGGAGGTAGAAAGGTTGGATAAGGGGAAAGAGACTCTAGTACTGGTTACGAAGAAGGGAGTACATGAGGTGAAAGATGGTGGTAGCGGGATCATTATACAAAAATGCGTAGAAGTAGGGAGTTCAACTTTTCGTTGGATGACATAGAGGGATCGAAGATAACAGACCTGGATGAGGTCTGTGTTAAGGAGTAGTAGGTTTTTTTTTGTCGCTCACACGATATCCTAACGTGAGATTAGGTAGGGGTCGGAAGGACCAGCTTGAGGAGGAGGCTTTGGCTAGGGCCCCCGGCTTTTAAGGTTATTTAGTTTTGATAGTTGGGGTCGGACCGGGGCCATTGCTACGTTACGTGGTCTGACGGGTACTTGGGGAGCTTGTTCCCTGGGACCAGATTGGTCAACTTTTTTTTTTTTGAAATAAAAGGCGCAAAAGCGCCACTTCATTAACCGAATAACAACAAAGGTACAAGAGATTTGATGAAAATACAAAATATCTTATCTACCAAAGATCTAGATAAGGCCAACACTAGTATTGTCACCACAGACCCGTGTTGTTGGACGCACGACGTCCCCACTAAAACTTGAACCTGTCCCATGCTAACTAAGCATCCCTCTTTGAATGAATGGCTATGTATGAAACCTTCTAGGAAAGGCCAATCAGATTTGATCCCAGTATCAGATCAGATCCCATGCCTACCGGATTACTCCCTCTTTCGGGTACTCCTATCCGGGATTTGTCGATCCAACTCTGTAGCCACCCCTCGAATCGTAACTGCCTTAGCTACTGGAACAATCCTCAAGGAGGCTGCCTACCACCACAACTGGGCCATGCAAGAGATTCCGCTCTGAGATGCCCAAACCCCAACCAGCTTTGCCCCAAGACTCTGCCCCTCGTCCTCTCTTCCGCCTCGATCCAAAGTTTTGAAGACCTTTTCGGACTGTAGCTTGATCAAGCCGACCAAGTTCTCCTCAGATTTAGGTCCTCTAAACCACCATGGATATGCCAATGGAAACACAGCTTCCCCTGGTGTCGGGTAGTCACGGCACGTTCCACTGTCTTAGTCCACCATGCTGATAGATCATCCCTGCCGACACCAACCCATGACCTCCTGGTAATCCTCTTCTTGGATATATCCAAGAGCGTCGACCTTTGACCCCCACCTCCGTTGACGGCCAACACAAGCTAAGATGCTCACTCCCTATGATTATCAACCTGGCAGGGACACTAGATAATCGATCATGAAAGAAAAACTTGACGAAAAAACTCGAACGCCACCTTTCCCATTTCTCCGGAATACCTGCTACCGGGAACCCATAAACAAGCCTACACCCGCCGTTCACCAGAACTTATCGGTCAACCAAAGACCCCTCCACCACCGCCCTAACCTGCATCAACTCTTTCCCCCTCACCTTCTCGTCAACTCCCAACTGACAGAGCACCAAACACACCCCACCCAGCTCTTCCCCTCCACCCTTTGTTGGCCACCGAACACCCCCTCCAAACCATCCCTTCTCCCCAGCCCGCTTTGATCCCCAACTTTTGCCTCCAAACCCTTCCAGCGCCATCTCCGTCACCCATAACCCTCCAGAACAAACCCTTCAACATCCACCTGAATGACCACCACCCGCGCCCCTCCTGGCTCTTCTTTCCCACTCTCTGCCCACCGTCGAAAGCCCCTACCAGTCCGCCCCTCCACCCCAACCAAGCTGCCCTTTCTCTGGAAGCCTCATCTTCTAAGGCTTTTCTCTTTCTTATTTTCTCCCTTCATCCCTCTGTCCCTGACCATACACAGCCACCATCCCCACTTATTTATTTCCTCCACCACCCCTCTTTTCACCACTCCCACCTGCCACTCTCCCTACCAATCCTGCCATATCACACTAACTGGGGTGATAACCCAACCCTCATAATCTCTTCACACACCATGATCGGACCAGCCCTCTATCGTCATTATATTTTGATATTTAAATCGTATACTTTATTATTATTATTATTATTATATAAAAGTTTTTTTAATAGAAAATGATATCAAAATTTAGTCCCAAATTAAAAGTCAAAATCAAAAGGTAATCCATTGGCTTGAACAAGCAAAAACGGTAAAGGAAGATTGGATGGGGTCAAAATTGGACATGACTAAAGCTTACGATAGAGTGGAATGAGACTACCTTGAAAGAATTATGTGTAGAATGGGGTTCTCAGATGTTTGGATTAAATGGATCATGTTATTTGTTCATACTGTTCGGTGCCAAATTGACCTGAATGTGACGCTTTTGGATGAGTTTGTACCATCTAGGGGCATTTGGCAGAGGGATCCTTTGTCTCCTTATCTATTCAATATATGTGCTGAATAGTTTTCACATGCGTTATCTCGGTTGGAGGATGAGAGTGGTTAGTGGATTGTTGAATTGGAAGGAATTGTCCCAGAATTAGTCATCTATTTATTGCAGATGACTTCATGATTTTCTTCAGGGTTAAAAAGGAGGAGGTGGAGGTGTTCCAGTGAGTTTTTTCGGAGTATGATAAAGCATCCGGTCAGCTAATAAACTTTAACAAGTCTTTCGTGATTTTTAGCCCATCGACGTCTGTAGAATTAAGACAAATGGTATGTACAAGTTTGGGGGTAGTTGAGAGGAAGGCTTTGGTACGTATTTGGGTGTGCCAATTGGAGTTGGGAGGTTTTGGCCGAAGTCGTTTGTTCGGGTGTTGGATTCAGCCAGGGCACGGATCAATGGTTGGACCGAGAAGACGCTTTCGGGTGGAGGTAATGATGTTATTTTAAAAATCCATTGCTCAAGCTTTACCGGCGTACTTTATGGTGTATATCTTTTATCTGCTGGTATCATGGATGCATTGGAGAAAATTCGGAATGCATATTGGTGGGGTTCGTCGCCCAATTCGGGTCAGAAAATTCATTAGAGATCCTGGTAAAGATTGTGCTCATATAAAGAGGAAGGTGATTTGAGGTTCAGAAGTGTAAAGAAATTTAATTTATCTATGCTCGGGAAGCAAGGATGGCTATTTTTGACGAATCTGAATTGCTTGTTTAGTAAATTATTTAAAAGTAAATATTTCTCTGACACTAGTTTCTTGGAAGCTTGGCTGAGTCATCAATGAGTTACATTTGGCGATCGATAATGGCGGCTCAATGATTGGTCATCTCAGGGACTGGGTGGCGAATCAGAGATGGTAGAACGGTGAGTGTTTTCTCGGATAGTTAGTTTGACGCGGATGTGAGATTAGGAGTGGAGGTGCCGGCGGGATTTCAGGACATCAAGGTAGCAGAATTAATCAGCCCATGGGGGAGAATGGATTGAAGCTCGAATGGAGGCTTTGCGGTTGACGAAAGAAATTCAAGATGCAATCTTGGATATCCCGCTGCCTCTGTTTCAAACCAAGGACAATTATTAGTGGATGTTGGAAAGTTTGAGTGAATATTCAATCAAAAGTGCCTATAAGTTGTTGCAACCTATGGAGGAGAAATGGGAGCATAAAGCGGTTTGGAGAGCTCTTTGGAATTCTCAAACTCAAACCAAAGGTTCGTATTTTTTGGTGAAATTTTTTAACTAATTATGTTCCAACTGGGCAACGGTTACTTACTATGGGAATAGACACAAATGTTGGGTGTGTCTCTTGTGGAGTAGGAGTGGAAGATATTTGGCATGCTCTTTTTGGGTGTCCGGACATTGTTGGATGTTGGAGACAAACTGGACTGGGTAGCTCTATTACGGGTTTTGCTTTAGTATGGGATTTGTTTTGTTTTGTTGTAGCTAATTTCTCGTAGAAGGAATTGAGTAAGGCAATGTATTTGGGGTGGACAATTTGAAGGCATAGAAATGTGATTCTTTGGAAAATTTTGAAATACTCTGTTGAGCAGACCGGTTTAATAGCCAAGACTACCCGTAAATGGTGGAAGCAGGCGAGGGAAGTCGAGAGCCAGGTGTGGAGTGGAGGAGGGGGAACGGGACGGGTTTGGTAGCCCGTGACTGTCAAGAGCGCTGGCTAGGGGGATGGAGACGGTAGGAAAGACGGAAAAGAGACATGGCAGTAGGAGAAGCGATGGCTATTCAGAAAGTTATGGTGTGGGCTTTGAAGGAGGGTAGAAGGTCGGTTGTAATGTAAAACAACGCTTCTACCGTTGTTCAAGATTTGAAGACAAAGAAGGTGTTTAAAAGTCCGTATGGACTTGTTTAATCTAATATTTTACTGCTTAGCATGAGAGCTTTATTTCTATTATTTTTTGTTTTATTAAGAGATCGAAAAATAATGTAACGCACGATATAGCGCGTAGTATTGAGTTTAAGGTTGAAAAAGGATAGTGGAGTATGAGGGAGTGTCCTTCGTTCTTGTATCATGTTCTTCAGGCTGATTCAAATTAATAAAAGTAGTACTTAGTGCACCTTTTTCCCTCAAAAAAAAAAGTCAAAATCAAAAGGTAACAAAATTTTGGATATTCAGATAGTACTCGATTATGCACAGTAATTTTGGATTGGAGATAAACAATATTAAAAATAGGGATAGTTACAGATACCCCCTCAAACTTTGGACGTTTTGCACATAAACCCCCTGAAGAATTTCCGTTAGCAAATAACCACCCAAAGTTGCGCAAAATCTGATTTCCTGTTAAAATTTTAAGTTTGTTGTAAAATGACCATAATATCCTTATATTTTAATTATTTATTATTTTAAGAAATTAAAATTTTAAATTAAATAAATTAAAATATAAAAACAAAACAAAACCCTAATCTCTCAAATCCCTCTCTTCTCTCTCTCATCTCATCTCTCTCTCTCTCTCCTCCTTCCACACTCTCTCATCTCTCATCTCCGGTCAAGCTTCTCGTCGCCCATCGCGCCTCTCATGGCGTCATTTCTTCACGGCGGAGGCGGAGGTCGTGGTCCTCTGGCAACGACGGTGAGTTCCACTCTTTCTCGCCGCTCCGAGCAACGGCGGCAAGTTCCATTCTTTCTCGCCGCTCCGAGACACGGCGTCAAGTTCCACTCTCTTTCGCCGCTCCGAGCAACGGTGGCGAGCTCCTCTCTTTCTTGCCGCTCCGAGCAACGGCGACGGGTCTTCTTCGTCTGAGGCAGAAGTCTTGGTCCTCCCGGAGGGGGCGGTGGTGGCCGAGATCCTTCCAGTTTAGGCGGAGGTAGAGTTCGTGGTGTCGAGACTCACCGGATCTACAGCGCCGCAACGGCCGGCGAGCCTATCTTTCTCGCCGCTCCGAGCAACGACGGCGGATCTAGAGATCTCAGCGCTCAAAGGGCCTTCTTCTTCGGTCTGAGCAACGCCATCGTATATGGAACATCAGTGGTTGATCGAAGCTTAGCAACGAATCTGGAGTGCCGAATCTCGACGGGTCTTCTTCTTCGTCGGTCCCAGCAACGCCGCCGGATTTGGTGCACAGGCTCTTGCCGGTTTTTCTTCTTCGTCGGTTCGAGCAACGGTCCTGGGTTTTTTTTTGGTTTACCTCTGTAATTGCGTATGAGGATGATGTTGGCTATTTTTTTTTGTTTATCTCTGTAATTGATTGAGTTGCTATTCATGATAATCAAATTTACAAATTTTGCTGTAAAATTTGAACAATAACAAAACACATAAACTGATTCAGAACCAAAAATAGCAACCAAGTGTTGGAAATATGTGTATATTTTTCAATCTGTCAGTGAAATTAATGGAAGAGAGTGATGAAAGGGAAGATTTTGAGAGTAGAATCGGAGGATTAGAGGCATAAAACAAAATGAGTTGTGATTTGATAGCAATGATTTTGGGTTTGATTTCGATTGTTGGATCAACTATAAAGAAGTAGTTTGTGATTTTGATTTTGAATTTTTGTGCCCCGATCAAATGTTGGATTATAGTGATTTTGATTTTTGTTTGTTATGTCTCGCCGGAATTTTGTTTATTGCCGGAAACTCCAAACACCATTTTCCGACTAAAATCTCATATTCCGGCAAACATAATAGAAAATAGAAAAGTAGATTTTCAGTAGATGTTTATGCACAACAAGAACACAACTTCAATTCAAGAAAAATTACAAACTCCGGGAGTAAAAAAACACAAATTCCGGAAAGACTTTGATGTTTTCGGCGAACACTTAAAGATTCCGGCGCCGGAAACTTTAAGTGTTCTAAACTTAGAAATGAAATGAAGAAGAATGGTAAAATGAGTATTTTAAAAAATTAATAAGTCATGTGCAAGACATGTGAGGAGATTTTGTGTTTTTCCGCTAGATTTAACGGAAAAGTTTACGAAAATTGGCTTTTTACAACATTTGGTGGTTATCTGCCAACAAAAATTCTTCAGGGGGTTTTTGTGCAAAACGTTCAAAGTTTGAGGGGGGTATTTGCAATTATCCCTTATTAATGAAACAAAGGCGCAAAAGCACCACTTTATTAATGGAGTAACAACTTGGGTACAAGATTGAATTTAAATACAAAAATCCTATCTACCCCATGTCTTGATAAGGCCAACATTAGTATTGTCACCACAGACCCGTGTTGTTGGACGTGTGACGTCCCTCTTAAGACTTGGCCCATACTAACTAAGCATCCCTCTCTGGATGAATGATTATGTATGACACCTTCTGGGATGAGCCAACCAGATCTGACCCTAAAATTAGATCCCAGCCGTACCAGATCACTCCCTCTTCCGGGTACACCTACCCGAGATTTGTCGGTCTAATTCCACAGCCACCCCTCGATTCTTGGCCACCTTGACTGTTTTCACGACCCTCGGGGGAGCTACCCCCACCCACAGTTGGGTCATCCAAGAGATTCTACCCCAAAATGCCAGAGCCTCAGTCTGCTTTACCGCAAGACTCTGACCCCGAGCTTTTCCTACGCCCAGATCCAAAGTTTTCCAGACCTCATCATAAGGTGACATGTCCGAACCAACCAATCCCACCTTAGATCCGAATCCTTTGAGTCGTCTTTGATATGACCTAAGAACCATAGCTTCCCTTAGTGCCGAGAGGCCACGGTATGTTCCCTTGTCTTGGTCCACCGAACCATTAGTCCAACCCCGAAGGCACATACCCGTAACCACCTGGCTAGCCCATTCCCCGGACAACCCCTGATGTATCGACCTTCGACCTCCACCTCCACTGGTGACCATCATTAGCCAAGAAGAAAACCCCCATGGAAACCAACCTGTTATGTACACCAGGTAGTTTGACACTGAGAACAAATCCAATGAAGAACTCCATACCCAACCCTACAACTAACTCCCTCCTTCCTATTTCCGATAACCCGCAACCTAACCCACTCTCCACATTCTCCCGAACAACCAAACCTACTATGTTTCCCTCCAGCGCCATTACAAGCACATGCGCCCCTCCGCACCACGCCCAACCGTTGGCACCAATCCGAGTATTCACGGACCTTGCCCCACCTAATCCCTCCCCCCAACCCTCCGCTCTCAACCATACACCCCTTCCAGTCCATCCCTCTACCCCAACCAGACCTCCTCCTCTC
>JAYMTK010004787.1:0-10796 GCA_036897405.1 Pelargonium myrrhifolium | reverse complement strand
GATAGTGCAGGTATTTATGTATCCCGTCCCGGGAAATTTTATGTTTAGTTTTGCATGCATTCTTTTAGCATTGTTCAAGTGCATTTTGAAGAGGTAAGACTCATTACGTCCCCTTCTTTTCTGTATTCCTTTTTTCATTTTATTAATATACTGATAGGGGTCCAACCAAAGCCCCACCTTTCTTTGGTGGCTTCTCCTAAAAGAAAAAATAAATAAATAAATAAAAATACCAGTCAACGTTCATCTACTTTTTTTTTATCAGATATTCATCTACTTTAAATGACAACCAACTTGTTTTTACATAATTATTAATATATTTTTACAAGTGTGAACAATTTGATCAATTTTAATTTTCAACATTTTCATATATAATATTTGTTAACCAAATAAAAATAATTTCTAATCACACAATACTCAAACTTTATCGGGCAATTTTCTTTTTTTTGTCTTCAAAACGTTTACCTGGCAATGAAAACGATAATATAAATGGATCAAAATTGCGATGATTGTGTGAACTTCTCTCATTCTCGTTCCCATCAAATTTTTAATTCAAAAGTTGTTTTAGTGTTTCCGTTTGTTTCTTTTTATATCTTCTTAAACATATGTTGTAACAACTCTTAAGGAACATTATACCAACTTACCACATGTAACAATTCTTAAGGAACATTACGCCAACTTACTTATTTTCAGTAACTAACGCATAAATAATTTCTTATATAAAAAACATTATTAAAAACAAAAACTTAAGAATCAAATAAGATTTATTTTGAGACAACATACAAGAGAAACATAAAACTCATTTTGGAAGTGACAAACATATATACAATAAAAACATTACACTCATTTTGGGAGTCTTATATTTGTTATTCAATGTCCACTTTTATGAATAACAGATACTCCCTCCGTCCCAAAATGAGTGTCTTGTTTCAAATAAATTTTTGTCCCAAAATGAGTATCCACTTTCTTGTTTTACGAAGTTAGTTATGCATGAATTGTCAATAATATCTTCACAATAAGTAGTTAGTATTCATTAACATATGACCATGAAAATATAAGAATAAATATACCACACTACCTAACTTCACCTTAATTTCTCTCTAAATAGAAAGGAGGACACTAATTTTGAAACGGATGGAGTACATACTATGGTTTAACTCAGGCAAAGTCTAGAATCACCACCCAAGAATTTATCCCAATTGTTATCTAAATTCAACTCTTCAAGTGAAACATATCCCATAATTTGAACTTAATACAACCTCTCATTATCCTACTATTTTGTTTGTTGAACTTGAACCAAATAGGGTCCAGCAAATTAACAATAATCATTTGTTCTAGTTAACTAAACTAGTCTTCACAAAAATGATCAAACAGCATCCCCTGCATCTACCAATGGAAATTATAGATGTCTTGTTGCAAAATTTGGAAAAACTCAAGTAAAATGGCCAAATGCAATATATTCAGTAAAGAGTGGGCTGTTTTAGAACATTAAAAACAATCAATTCCAGAATCCAGATACATCCAGCTGACAATTCACACAAGAGATAAAGTAGTTGACATGAAAAGCCAACTTTACTTCACCAAAAAAGATTGAAATGGCTAGGAATCTACAATCCTATTAGCATAAAATATCACATCCAGATCATATCTATCTAATAACACAGTGAATACAACACTGCAAGTCAACCATTATCAACGTTTGCTAAGAAACCAATTTTATTCGTTTGTCAATTTACTATCTTTACTCAATAAACAGATATCTTAAAGTCTATTTTCTGCAATTTGAAATCGCATATGAAAGTATATAAATAATCAGAAACTCATCTTCACTCGCAACATATTTGCCCAACAATGCAAGTGTGCAACATATGTAGTAAAGGAGCAGGATCACAAAATGGTAAATAGCTGCTACAGCAAAACAGAACAATCTCCTTCGGGGTATACCTTTGTGTTTCATCTTCAGGCAAAATTAGGAGTTTTCAAACCTCATATGGATAGGATCTTCACTCCTTAAAGCTACCCAATTATATTTTACCAAAGTAATCATTATATTATAGGCTTGCTATCGGGATTATAGCTGTTTCTTTGTTAACCTCAAAGATATGAACAATAATCACAAGTCCACAGCAGAATTGGATGAAGGATTCACCTTTCATCCATTTCAAACCACTGAAATTCCAGGTCGGTCTGCAAAAGTATATAGTCGATTTCCCTGAAGCAGTATATCAGCAGTTAAAAGATATGTTGAAGACCTAGAGGTTTAGCCAATCCTACTGTTAAGAACCTTGACATCAAGTTGCAGTCTGCATTGTACACAATGCTGACTGATCAAACATTCCTCGAATCGCGAAGATGGATACCAATGATATCATCTTCATCGTGTGGCCAGTGTTAATCCTACATCAAATCTCAATTAATGTAACAATGTTCTCAGTACACTTGCAATCTGCAAACGGGATTGGTATAGAGCTTTTGTCCGCTAAAGAAGTTTTTCTAAAATCTATTATCCTATGTGAAAACAGGTAACTAAAACCACCAACACTTAAGTATGCATAAATATGAACTGTAACATCATCGACTTCTGGATTTAGACCTCAAATATGAAATTCTACACACGACACAAAATCATTCTTTATAAATGAGCAACAGCAGTCAAGCCATTTCTCAAATGTTGTTGAGATCAGATCGGCCTTTAAATCATGTTATACCAATACTTCAAATTTCTCAAGACGATAAATAAGATGGAAAACCGCATTGTCGGAGCCTATACTAGATCAACCAACAGTCAAGATCATGTCCGGCTGTAAGCTTTTGTTTTTAGGAAATAAATATCCTGAATTTTTTGGGAAATTACAAGTTAACCACATTGCTTAACATAGATCAACCTATTCTAGCAGTTACTAAACTTGCACAAAATGGATCCTAATTCCAAGAAATGCGAAAAGGAAGAAAGATTTTACTATGTATAACTAGAAATTTAAATATAAGACCAGAGTAACAGCACATTGCTACAGAAACTCTTGGAAGTCGATGAACATAAATATAGTTCGCAGTTCTCGCACAATAAAACACTCCAAATCTCTACCCATCGGATAATCGGAAACCACACGAATGAAGTCGGTCCTATTAACAGCTCCGTTATGAAGATAGACATAATTCTCGCAACCGCAAGGCTGTTGAATTGTTTCCCATTATCACAACTTCCCCAACTCGAGTGAATCCTACATATAAGCGTTGTTCCATGATTTAGCGTGATTCTTTGTTTTATAATGAAGTTTTCTTAGATAGGACCTAACAGCCATTAATAGTAAATGGTCAAGCGGGGTAGAAAATAGCATGAATCACCTGCATATCGCATTACTCAACGCTTGCCACGATGCCCGCCACCTGACCTTGCACCAGGATAGCGAGCAAATTGCAATCTTAAATTGACCGAATCACGGTCATGCTCGTCAAACTTATAACCTGCAAAATAGAGCTTCACCATTTACGCTGCAAACTGACCAATCTTTCAATGGCGAATCAGGGGCAACAGCAGATAGATGATACAAGACGTACAACATTACCTATATTTAAAGAGAGAAACTCGAAATAAACTTTGATAAACATATGTAATCATTTTTAAGGGTTAACCATTCCTTTCATAAATTCACAGAGTACCTCAGGAAAAGGTAGGGTAGATGCCATGTTGACAAGGTAAACCTCATTATCAGGCTTTTTGCCTCTGCCACACGTATTCAGTTATACCAAAGGATTTGTTTGCCCCCACCATTAACCGATTCATTTAATCTTATGACCTTATGCCAGGGGAAAAGAGAAAGATAGTAACTATGGGAAGGAGATAGCGACATCAATCCATCAGACTTAATCTCTCAAGTACAGAATAATGGTTGGTTCAACTATCTTCATAAGCATTTGAGGCAACCTAGTAAACAGCAAGCACCGCACTGTTTGTCAGACAGTCAACTGCCTTAACAAATGCAACTAGTCAATCAGCCCCGAGCCTCGAATTGGTAAACACGAAATGAAGCCATGCTGAATGAAATGGTGTTAGTTCCACCTATCCCTGTTCCCGACACTCGTCACCGTACAATACCGCATCCACCCGTCATTGATTAGGGTATGGCTAGTTGGCTACCAATAATCCAAAGTAAGAAAATCTTCTGAAAGAATCTTGACACTGGATACATATCCATATCGATATTAAGATGGTTATGCACATACATAGGGTCCCGGGTAAGGAAGATACACAGAACCATCCAGGAAGAGAAGTCCCTTATATTATTTAGAAATTTCACCAAGGGTTAGGTTTAGAGTTAGACCTGGGAAGTGGGAATTTGATTTTGATACATAAACTTGCAACTCCTTGACTCAGATATTCAGTTATTAAATAGTACCAAGACACGGCGGCAGCAATATGTCCTAAATCAACACCTTGATTATAATTTAACAGACAGATAGTTCAAAAGTCAATTTTGGCAAGACCATCCAAAATTGTTTTTTGAAATTTGATTGAGATGTATTCTACCAACACAGATTTCAATTGAAGTGTTCAAGAATTTCTTTCTGAAAAAATGGGAGTTGGGGGGGAGCTGAAAGAGCTCCAGAAATGAAGTCCTCTTAAGCCTCAGTTTCCACCGTAAAAATTAAAAAATTAAAAAAAAACAAAAAAACACAAAAATGAGCAAAGGATACAACTAAACAAATATCAACTTCTACTGATTGGAATAATAATGAATCGGAGAAATATGGGCAATCATGGTAATGTTTATAAGGCCCTTTATGTCACCATTGCTTGCTATAACACATTATTTCATTCATATCCACTTGCCTGTTCGATTATCTATCACACAGAAACAAAATTTCTTCTAAACTTACACTAACCAACAGAATTCAGCTCAGTGCCATAATGCTCAGTGGTATGGAAAATATCATCCATATGTGTATAGATATGTGTTTAAGTTCATTTCATATATAGACATACACACACACACACACATACAAAAATATAATGGAACTATCACAGTTTTCATATGCCATACGTGAATGCTCCAAATTTTGTCTTAGAAACAAAATATAGTAACACAAGGAATTAGTAGCTAAAAGAAAATGGAGAAGGAAAAGAAAATGCATTAGCTGAAATATGAAACTGAAATCTCTACTGCATGGAGACAAATGTATGAACATGTCAACCTCACCTTGTAATGCATCCATTGCAGTGGCTGCATGGGCAGGGCTTAGAAAATCAACAAAACAAAGCACAAGAAGATCTCCACCAGGCTGCACGTAGACAATCAGTTATTGACCAATTACTACATAATGAAATATGTGGTCAGAAAGAATTGAACTTACATGTCTTGATTCCTTGCTTACAAGTCTCACTTCTTTATAGCCAACAAAAGGACGAAATATATCTATTGAGCCAAGTTAAGGAATAGAACTAACTAGCTAGTAGCTATAGAGGAGGAAGTGTGAAAGTGCTTAGAAATTATATCTAACAGAAGGATACGCGCTACTTCACGACGTGTACAGTTGGGAGGCAAGCCCTCCACAAATAGTGTACTGCTAGCATCTGGAGGAAGATGATTCTCAGGCCTTCCTCCAACAAATCCTATGGTTTGCTCTTTCGATGACCCTCGATCCACACTCCCCATACCCATTATGCGCAAATCCTCAGCAGGGTGACTTGATATTTTCCCATTTATAGGCCTAGTAGACTGTCCACCATAAGATGAAATTTGCTGGAACAACATTTGATATTAACCTCACATGTATATTCAGAGAGATAGAGAGATATACTATTGGGAATGAGTTTGAATTATATATTCACAAAGTACCGCACTGTGCAGGTAACGATCATATGACGCTCCAATGGTCTCAGTATCTCTAATGCCATGGAGTGCTCCTCTATTGTCGTCATGAGAATAATAACTCGACATGTCATGGCCACTGGGAATATCTACACGATACACAATCATCAAGCCATTAAGAGAGGGACAATGAGAGAACAACACTTAAATTAGCATGATTCTATATAGAGAAGTTCACATTAATATACGAAGAAAGCAAACTTCTACAGCATATAGCTACTAATAGGAGAATAATAAAGCTATTATTTTCAAGCAACCTAATATAACATAAACAACTACATATAATATAAAGAGTCAACATCATTGACACAATTAAGCCTTGGTAAATTCAATACTATGCAAATGATGTTAGAAGGCTCTAAAAATTACACCATTTGTATTAATTAAAAATAATCAAAAATAAAATAGAGAAGAAAGCAAGGAAATGGTAGGAGAGAAAATAAGAAAGAAAAGTAAGGATTAAGAGCAAATAACAAACTTAAGGGCTCAAAGTGCATTTCTACAGCAGGTTTACTTCTTTATGTTCCAATCCACTATTATATCCCGACTAGATGGGGTGATATGTGAGGCTTTATAAAAGGTATGACAATAAGTGTGTTCTAATATATATGCCACCCCGAATTAATGATTATATAGAAGGTTACAATGAAGCTACCCCCTCCAATCCAAAAACTTTTAGGGTGGATATACGTGACAAATCCTAGGAACCTTCTCCTTCTTAGCAAACAATTACAAGGCGCGCATAATGATTGACTAGGGATTAGCTATCTATTTACACAATACACGTTGCAATAAATTGATATGGTACTTAATGCAAAACTAGGGGTGGTGATTCGTGTTCACGGGTCGTGTTCTTGTCGTGATGAAAGTTTAGTATTTTATTAAATGGGTCAACACGAACCATTTATTAAACGGGTTGAAAAATACGACACGAACACAACTCGTTTTTGAGCGGGTTGACACGACTAATACGTTTAAGTAATTGGGTTCAAAATTATACGACCCAATACGACACGTTTACATAAATGGGTTGATAGTGACACGACACGATATTTTTGACTCGTTTAACATATTTGGATAATTTTTTACACGATAAGTTTAAAATTTTACATTTTTATCCTTAAATAGGTGGGTTAATAAATGAGTTACACGACACGTTTATGACCTGTTTAATTAAACGGGTTAGGCGGGTTCGACACAAACACGACACGATTATTAAACAGGTTGAGAAAGTCAACACGAACACGATTATGCTCAACCCAAACCCGCTTAAACTCGTGTTGTGTCACGGGTCATGACCCAAATTGCCAGCCCTATACAAAACTATCATAAATTAAAATTTCTTTGACTTCTCTCATCAGATGAAAGTATAAAATAATTAAGTGTGATTGACAAACACTACAAGAAAGAAGGTTATCGGCAACGGATAAAGCCGTTGCCTATAAGCCTTCGGTCGTTGCCTATACGAAAAAAGTTCGTTGCAGAAGGATTCGTCACATAAAGCATTATTGGCAACTGGTAAAATTAAGTCGTTGCCTATAATATTATATGTAACGAACTTATAGGGTCATTTTTCATTTTTATCAACGGACACCTATAGTCCGTTGCCGATATTGATTTTTAGCAACGGACTTTTATTTGGCCATTGCCGATGACCCTTTTTCTTGCAGTGAAATCACAGAAGATATTAGAAAATGGTTGACTCTAGGCGTTTTTGGCATCTTATTTGCTAGTTCATTCTTTAAAACCTGTCACATCAGGATGGAATATGAATAATCCTTTGAAGCAATATATTTGCCTCGTGCAATTACAAATGTCACATGACCCGAGAATTTATGAAGATCGCTAGTTTGTTTCATCTACTCATTCATGATCCCTCAATACTGTAGATCAAAAAGAGACAACTGAAAGTTTTAATAACATTGAAGTGTAGTTTGATCTAGACGCACTGGACGAAGTGAAAGTAATAGGACCTTGAGTTTCTACAAAGCATGACACTTGTCATATTTTCTGATTAATGTAGCAGTCAGCATGCTTAGCCTTCACGTATGACAGACAAGCATGTTAATTTGGATCCAAAATAGAGTATAACTAAGACCTGAAATTAACCACCAGGTAAACAGTAGAATTTATCTTCTTCAGGAAAACTAACTCTACGTTCTCCCCTGACTGCCTATTAACCCCCAACTCTCAGTGCATAATAACACTTCAACTGACGAAAAACTAAGAGAAAATAAATAAATATTCATCCAGACCAACACAAGGGATATTGGATGTCCTTTGACCATGGAGATGATGCAGACAAAAAAAAAATAGCCAAAAGGTACACAGGTTCTGATACTCTTTGTTGGATCAATCAACTGCCTTCCAAGGTCACATGTCTTCGCACTAAATAGTCTAAATCAATCTAAAGACCAAGACGCAGATATTATAGAATAGGCATCAAATGGCTTTGAGCACGAACAAGTAATCAAATATAAGATTTTGTATATTTCAAGCAAAATGTTTCTCATCTAGACCAAGCAATGAACATGAGACAGATTCACAACCTACAAATTTGAAGAAGCAATTTGGGACAGGCAACAAAATTAATGAAGAGGGTATAAAATCATAGATCAAAATACTTCGCACATAATAACCTAAACTTCCACATAGAATCTGGACAAGAGCTTAGCATGGCTGCTGAAAAAATGTAGAACAATATCCAACACGCCAAAATAAAGGACTTAAATCAAGGTACTCTTCGTGCTCCAACTAAAAATACCTTTCCCAAATCCCAATTCCAACGGAAAAGGCAAAACATACTCTAAAGGTGCAACTTTACGTTTTTTTTTTCCCGAATTACCAAGAAAACAAAACATAAACCCTAATTTCAGCATGAAGTAGCAGAAACAACATATAGGCATTACTAGAAATGAATGAATTTTACCGTAGTCAGAACGAGGGCGTTTTCCGACAAAGGAAGACATGGACTGCGGCGGAACTTGCGGGCGTGCATCGGAGTAGCGGCTCCAGTACGCATCCCCCATGACGAATTGGTAATGGTCTTTGTGAGATGTGAAATGAAAACTCGCTGATTCGATTTCAGCCTTCTGGGAAAAGGCAGCAATGTCAATGAGTTGCAGCTGATCTATTTGTTTTTTTTTTTTTTTTTTGCTCCCACCTTTCTCCTTCTAGTTTTTCTTTTGAATAATGTCTTTTTTTAATAAATTAGCAAAAATAGATGTTGCGGGAAACGATTAACAAATTAGTGTCCAAGTAACATGTGCATCAGTTGACTGATACAACTTTATAACAGTTGCACTAATAAGATAATTGACAAGGTAATTGACACATCATTTAAAATCATGGATCCGGACGGGTGGTTTCGCTCCCACAAATTCACTTAAGTGGGTACAAGTGAAATTTAATAAGGTGTCATCACATCATTGATTTGGTTAAGTTGCAACTGATATAAACTTATATCAGTCAACTAATATACATTTTACTCTTAGTGTTAACGCTATTTGGATTGGCCTTGAGATATTTGGCAAACAAGCACTATCAATTCAGGTTACAGAACAGATTTGAGTTAGGTAAACTGACCGGAATTTGAACTTGAGACCTTCCGAAGATAAGCGTCTTAAGTTACTTGTCTGAATGATAGTTGATGTGTTCATATTGTAGAAGTGTGGAGCACTAAAACTTTCAAAGAACTATGCAACACCCATGGCTCCTTGCTCCATGTACACCCATCCTCCGTGGACGGCCTCCAATTGCAAAACGTCTTCAACAATCATTTTTCAGAGACCGATTGCAGTCAGATCCCGTCGGTCATCTCCGATACTACAACCATCAACTCGGAAACCTCCTCATCAGCAGCTTGGGGACCGGCGTGTGATTGTCAAGCGCTTGTTAATGACGTGCCACCCACTTCCATGCGCATGCTTCCCAAGAAGCCATTGGCTCTAATGGAACCTTTAGAAACTCCCCACCGATGCCATATGGTTCCCCATGCACATACCAACCAAACGTCCCCTCCATTCGTTGCTCGTCCCAACCCACCCATTCTAAGCTTTTGACTTAAAAACCCTGCATCGCTAAAACCAAGAAAACTCCCTCCACTTACTACTCCAGGAAAATAGGTTGGTTTCCGACGGAAACTTTAGCGACGGACAAAAATGGCGTCGTAAATGAAGATTAGCGACGGGAGGGCGAGGGTCGTCGCAAATCTTTGTCACGTGATTGGCAGGTGCTACATTAGTGATAGATTTGCGAAGAAGATGTTTTTTGTCGCTAAAATGAAGCACGTGAGGTGTGCGTGAGAGACTTTAGCGACGAATTTGACGATGAATCCTTTCCGTCACAAAATTTGAAAATCCCTATAAAAGGGAAGTCAGATTCTCCCTCCCCCATTTTTGCACCTCTGATTCGAGAAACTCCAAAAATCCCCCCCTTTGTCCTTCCTTCCGACAACGCCGGTGGTCCCTCCTTTTGACGTCACCGCTCTCTTTCGATGCTGGTGGCCCCGTCCTGACGCTTCTTCTCTTCCCAACGTTTCTCCTCTTCCCGACGACGTCGTTTCGTTCTTGCAGCTGCTCCGTCCGTCTGGCGAAGATGTAGCTGCTCCAACCGTCCAGCAAATGTGAGTCTCGGAACCTAAACCCTAATTTTTTCTAGGGTTTTCGATTTCAAAATTTGAAAAGAAATTTTGGTTTTTATTTCGTTTTGTGCTGATTTCGTTTAGGGTTTTAGGTCACCAAAGTGGTCGACCACCGTCGCTGCTCCGTCCAACAATCGATGCTGCTCCAATCGTCATGGTAAGTGTTTATGTATTTTTAATTTTTTTTAGTTTCTTTTTGCAATGACTGATATTGCAAGAAAGCGAAATTGAAATCAAGAACTCACACAACTCAACACACACACCCTCTCTGATACAAAGAACAGAGC
>JAYMTK010004786.1:0-10796 GCA_036897405.1 Pelargonium myrrhifolium | reverse complement strand
TATGTTGATTGAAATAATATCGAATGATAATAATTAATAATGGCTAGACCCGGACATCGTCGGGTAAAAAAGCTAGTGATAATAATATAAATGTGCACTCAACATAAATAATTGAATAACAAAACCGACTGAATGACTTAAATAAGTCTAAACAATCATATCAACAAAACGAATAGATAACAAGAATTATTTGAACGAATACTAACAAATGATATAGTGGAGCTAACAAGACAATCAAGAAGATATTGCAAATTCAAACGCATGCACAACAAAAGCAACTCTCATACAAATATTTTTTTATTTATTAGCAAGCGGTACTCTTTTATTAAACCCCGAAAGAGTAAAAAAGTACAAAGGCCAAAGAGAGGGCAACAAAACTGGAATGCTAAATGATGATAAAAAAAATAAAACACCCAAGAAAACACAATCATCAGCCAAAAACTAAAGTTCAAGAAGAACCAACAAAGAGCATTGCACCAATCCGCAAACGAGAAGCTGGGGACAGCTATTGTATGTGCTGATAATATAGCAAAGCTGGTGCACTCAATCTTAATAAAAATATCGGTCACACTCGGGAATTTACCGTCAAAAACCAAAGCGTTACGGGCAAGCCAAATATACCATAAAGTCACCGACACAATGAACCACCACCACCTTTGACACAAACGATGGAGAAGAAGAATTGAAAGCCAACCGGTGAGCAAATAATAACAACTGTAAGGGACAGCAGAAGCCACTGACCACCATTTGAAAATCTTGTATCAAATATGTGAAGACCAGTTACAATGCAAGAGCAAATGACTGCAATCCTCATCCAAAACATCACACAACTTGCATGTAACCATGGCGCCCGCCGGAATGACACATCTAGATCGAATAAAGATGGATGTTGGAATGCTATTGAGCGAAGCAAGCCACGTGAAGCTCTGAATTTTTTGGTGGCACAAAAGTATTTCGTAAAAGATTATGGCAGGTGAATCGAAGATGAGACTCACGCGAATAAAGCAAATCATAAGCTTTACGAGAAGAGAACAAACCGCTTGAGCCACCGTGAATCCAATGAATGCAATCCGCGGAGGTAGAGGATGTTGGTGCCGAGAGGAGCACCTAATGGAGGTTGGAAAGTAAATCTTCTTACCATGCTTGCAAACGCCGCTGAAAATGAAAAACCTAATCGTCGAAGATAGGTGATCGAAACTAAACAACATGCCCATTTTTGCGACAACACAAATCATAAAGACGAGGGAATTGCTGCTGGAGCACCCGATTGGAAATCCATAAATCGGTTCAAAACCGAACAGTACGTCCATCGCCCATGACCCAACGTTGGCTGCCGGTACCAAATAAATCCAAAAATTCGGGTAAATTTTGCAAATCTAACAGTTGCCGCATGACCGGAGAAGTTCGACCCCGACTTACGTCTTGAAACGACCAAGAATGTAAATGATTTGAAAGTTAACATAAATCATAAATACCTTTTATTATAAGATGATATTTTGTTTTCAAAGTTTAGCTATGATTTTGAATTCCATGAATACTTAGTTTACATTATCTCCTAGGACTAACTTTATACATAGGAAAATGAAATTTCTCATTGATTTTGTCACTTTTCTTTGTAGAATCGGTGTACCAAACAATACCTATATGCCAACAAAAATGGTAGAAAAATTCTAAGCATTAGGTGCACATGAGGAGTAATGAGCTTACCGTTACGCGCGTGCGCGATGTGAGGCCCTTCCATGTTAATGTTTAGCTAACCATTGCTGGTTGAAACAGAGCAACAAATGAGATTTTATATCCTTAACTTGTTCAATGCAGCAAGACTAATAACCTTAACACCAATCTTGTCCGTTCTAAGAATGGCTCTCTCTATTTTCTTGTTAATCCCATTCGGAGCAAATGGTAAGAAATACAGAAAGCACGTAAGATCTTATCCGAGACGGACTATTTTAAAGACTTAAAACGAGCTGGGCAAAATTTGGAGCTCTGTAATCATGCTCTTATTCCCCATGTAAGAAATAAAGCTTGGTTAGAACAACCAACTTAATATACTTCAATTGCTTTACAACTTCATCAGTTTCCAGCTCCGGCAACGTGGGCTTCACCACGGAGAATTGAAGGAGTTAGAGAAAAGACACCATTGTTGCACAAAGGTAGTTCACTTGCCTTTTCGTGATCTGAGTAGCAGAGATAGGGTTTTGGAGCGCTAAGAGAGATCGGCGAAGGTGGTGGCGGGCTTGGTCAGGAGAGAAAAAGAGAGGGGCGGCAAGAGGTCAAGGAGGCAGAGAGATTTTGGTCACTTTGGTAATAATTGAATGATTACTCAATATGAAACTAGTTCAGGAACCATAATAATAGGATCCTAATAATTCTGGGAGCATTTCCAAAGCTAATCCATATATTCAACCAAATAGGCACCTAGATTTTACTTTTTAGAAAGATACAAGTTTGATTATCACGGCATATCTTATCTGGGAGTTACTGGAATGGAGATACTGAGAGAACATATAATCCACAAAACTAAGTTTTAGAAACCGTCACATATATTTCAATATGTCTTTAAATTAACAATATTTTTCTTCCAAAACTGATGCTGACCAACACTTTCACGATAATTGCAGTGAAGCTACTATCAGAGCACAGCCTGGAATTGGATCCATGAACATTTCACATAATATCAAGTACACAAATGTTCCACTATTAAGATTTAAGCATAATTTATCATTCCCGACACTAACTAATTTTTTTCTACTCCTTCAGTCATCATCTCTTAAGAATAAATTTATATGATTCTTGCTTAGGCAAGAAAAAGAAACCGGACTATAACTAAAGTTGATGAGGATATAAATATGGTACCAATAAATGAAGAAACTTGATATTCTTACAACCTGCTGCAGCTGATATTCTTCAAGACGACGTTGTGAGATACATTCAATAATATAATACTTGATGGTCAGTGTGGTTGCGTCACGAAGGCAATCTGCTTCCACATTTTATGGCTTGTATTGGTGCCTCTATGAAGATTTTGCAGCTCCTTTGGTTTGAGCTTCTAAGTTGCTTTGGGCAAATGTCCAGGGCATATTCTTAATCCTCGTGGCTTGCAACTAATGGCATTAGTTCCTCATCTTGTGTCCTTTTCTCATCAAACAAACAACAAAAGATATTCAGTTCTGCTGGTATGCACTAAGAAAGAAATACTCAGGAGAAACAAGGAAAAAGCATGTTAATTATCAAAAACAAAGTTCAAGATCTGCTGTGTGCAAATGTGTGTTACAAACAGCAATAAAAGAGAAGAAAAAAGAGGAAAGGTGGGTTCTCTAGTATTTTATCATCATTTTAATCCAATAAATTATTTCATTGCCTTACCCACAACACGATCCCAGATTTGGACATCTTTTTTGGTATTGTAAATTCTTAAGTAACTCAACTATGAATCCTCAAGACATCTGGCATGAAGTTTTTTAGGAAAAATTTGTGGCACTGACATGGCCACTTCACTGCCATCCTTCAGCACGAATAATTGTGCAAGGATCAAAAAGGGAGTTCAAGATATTCTGTATATGCATGCATTTACAGAGTACAGGAAGTGAGAGAAAGAGAGAGAGAGAGAGAGAGAGAGAGAGAGAGAGAGATTTGTTCTACACAATATTTATCAAATAAATTGTTAGTAAGCTACTTGTTAATTATACGTGTTTCTTCCTGGTACTCACTGACCACATACAAAAACATGTGTAACTTATATATTAAGAATAAAAAGAGAGGAACTAAAAAAAAATTCAGCTCACTTTTGTTCTTTAGTGGGTTCAAGATAGGGATTCAATCCAAGTTGTTTCCTTGTCTTTCCCACAAACAAGTCCCCAGACTTCAACAAGCCAGGAATGCGTCCAAGAATTGTCAAAAATGGAAACTGGGCCACTGCTTCCTTCCTCCCGAGTGAAACAAATGCAATTGGTAAACCAGGACTGTATCTAGCCATCTTGTACTCTCTCCCAGTCATCAACAACTGTATGTTTTGGGAAGCCACAAGAGCATGCCTTTGGGCCAGATACCCCTGTTTGATTTCCTAGCAAAAAATAAAAATAAAAAAACATTATTCTTATTATCAGAGAAGTGTAACAAAAGAGTTTATCTGATATATGAAGAAGTCCTGAATATAAGATGAATAAAATAATTAATCACAAGCTATACGAGGGCATCATGACATAACATAATCAGTCGAAGGCAAATAATAAATGGTTGTACTACCTAACAATTACTATGGTTTGTGAATAGCTAATACGGCAAGTAAGTTTCTTTGTGTGGATTAACTCAAGGTCGTAGTTAAAAGAAGATAAAAAAAAAACCTTGTCTATGTACTATCCATTCAATAGGTCTGTAAAGAGTTGATAATCACACATCTTTGTAATACAATTCTCGCTATTTTTCTGTTAGTAGTTTGGGATATTCCCGTATCCTTCTTATACCTCGTAAGTTTACTCCTTTTCGAACGAATAGACTCAGATGCAGGGCTCTTCCTTTGAAAGCGATTGTACAGACACACCTTTGCTCAAACTTTAAACAAAAGATGAGCTTTGAGATATACTTTTTTTTTTTCAATTTCTTCATAGTGAGTGAAGCAAAAAAATGGAAATAAGGTTTTACTTATGATAAGCGTTTCTTCAAGCTATTCATCTAGTTTCTTTTTTATAACAAGAGTCTGAGTTAGTGAGGGGATTCTTTTGCAGCGAAGAAGTCAATTCTGTTGTTCTTGTTTAAGGTTGCTACTAGTGTACGGGGGTCCTAATACTATCCTTCAGCGCCCCCTTCGCTACGCTACAGTTGGATAGAAGGATTCAAAAAAGGATTATCTAAGGCTTACTAAAGAGGGGTTTGTACTAAATTGTACGCTCTAAACCGAGTGTTCTATCTGAGCAGAGGGTTTACTCAAAAAACTTAGGAAACCTCAATAGCTTTAGAGTTCTCTTAGACCTTAACTCCCCTGGAATTGGAAACACAAACAGACAATCCCTTCCCTATCTTACGGGCTATACCCTTCTTTTCTTGTCTTAAGAACTCTATTCTGTATCTCAATAGCTATAACTTTCTAGGTCTTTGTAGCCTTACTCTGAATCAGTTTCTTGTGAACGAGACTAACTTCTATCTGTTAAACTAATGGAACGCACTAACAAATAAAGAGGGAAATAAGCAACCCTTTATATCCCTGATACTGTAGAACTATTAAAAAAAGACAGTATAAACCAAAGTCGATCACAGTTTTCATTAACCTGCAAATATAGGAGGTTAGGACAATTCGTAGTATGAAAGAATAATAAACCTCACACAATGGCACCTCTACCGAAAAAGGGAAACAAGCTTCAACTCGAATTCAGATTTTACTTTACAGGAAACCCCCAAAAATTTCACCCCTTTTATAAAAAAAAACCCTTATGAAAAAAAATAAAGTCCTCCGGAGTTTACTATTTCTGGATCTAGGAAGAGTAAGTTAATGTTGGTCCGTTTAGTTTAATTGTAAAAATCCCTTCTCATCTCAGTGAACTTAACAAAGAAGCACATAAGGCATAGATAATATACTTTTTGGCCCCTGTTAGAAACATATTAAAAATAAAAGATATGGAGAGAAACTTAGTGCTTGAGCTGAGTTTAGAGGAAATATAACAACCACTCTTAGCACTACAACAAACCTTATAGAGTTTAGAGAGGCGTTAGTGTTACCGGCTGAAGGGAAAGAGATTAATGTTAGATAGTTTATAGATAGAACATAGATACATTATAACCAGCCTCCTCTTGATTCTAAATGCCTAGAATATCAAGAGCTAGAACTTTAACCAGAATCTGGATCTTACATGTCCTTGTAGCTTTTGTACTCCCCCGAGAGTTTTTCGGGGAAAACTTCTCCACAGCAATTATACTGCTAGCTTTATTAGACACTTATGAGCTATTGATGCTGAATTCAAGTAAGGAACTTAAAGGGGATTAAAAGGAACTAATCCCTTAAGGGCTTTTCTAGGGATTGGCAGCTAGAGCTTCTGAGGCAAATCTACAGCTTTTAGTTTATTAAGGATTCGGGGATCCCCTCTTGTAAGGAAGAATTCCTAATTGTCGATAGTATTTTACAAGATTGGTTATAAAAGAATTCGTAGGACTATGTCAAGGGCTCGTAAATTACTGCTGATTTATATCCATGTGTCAAGATTACAAAAAAAAATCCTTAACAGTTTCTTATATTCTAACAAATCAAGAGGCTCCTTTTTTTATACGGCTAAGTTAAGAGTAATTTCATACTTGGGGTTTAAAATCCTTAGTGAGAGGTTCTAAAAATTAAAAATGGGTTTTAGCTCACAAGTTACAATTCCTTGACACATATTCCTAAAGATTTTAATTCTGTATGTGTTTGTCCTTTTATTCAATATAAATTGTTGCAGCCTCACTTTTTGGATACCTGTTTTAATTATTGGTTGTTTATAGTATTGGTCTATAAAGTGTTATACCCGAGCCTTTTTTATAAGTATTCCTGGTATAAAAATTAAGTGGAAACAGTAAGTTGTGTTCTATGTTGTAGCATTATAGAGCAGTGTAAACCAACCTGCATCTAAGTAACTCTAACAAGTCGAAAGCTTATAATTCAATATAATCTTTACTTCAATGGTAGAGCAATGACATAATCTTCATATGTCATGTAAACCAGTGTAAAAAATAATAACAATAAGCTACTTCAGGCTACTTGGATTAACATACCTTTCACTGACAACATAACACCTAATCCCTCACAAACAAAATAATGTGCTGATTAGAGGCTTTAAAACAAAGCAAGTTGATTTTTAACTCTAAAAATCATCCTCACATTTTATATAATTACCAAACCAATCTAAAACAAAAAAGAAGATGCATTTAACTATCTCTCACCTATGAGAGCTCAAATCACAACTCTGTCCAAAGACCGAATTCAGACAAAAGAAAACTAAAACCTGGAAAGAGGTAGTCAGCGAGTCAGTCTGGTATTGGCAGGGTAAGACCCTGACTATTACCCCAGCACAAAGTTCAGATGGTATCTACTCTTTCATCTTAGAGACGTTAATCATGTAAGGCAAGTGATGAGCAAAATACAAATGTCATCGCCAACAAAGATAAATTAAGATAGACATGATCAACTTACTGGAATATCGGTAACATCGCCTACAGCAAAAATATTTTTGTAACCCCGAACTCTCAAGTTCTCATCAACCATCAATCTTCCTCGAATATCCATTCTATCTCTCAAAATAGTATCCGAAAGCCAAGATTTACCCACATGTAACCCTGTACATACAAAGTAACAATCGGCTTGTATAGTTTGTCCAACAGAAGTCTGATAAAAACCATCTGATCCAGTGCTCAAATCAATGGATTGATTTAAGATTACTTTGACATTCTTAGATATGAGCCAATCAAATGCTTTCTGGGAAGCCCTCGCACCAATAAATTCTAGCAACCTTGAGCCCCTATGCACCAGTGTCAGCTTCTTTTCTGGAAAGTCAAAAGCAATTTCACCAGCTAGTTCCACACCAGTGGGCCCTCCACCGATAATCAAAATTGAATTAGCAGATTTTATTTTCTGGAACTCTGCAATTGCAAAGGGAATGAAGTCAGAGCGGATGCATATTAAAGATAGCTCATGATACTGACATTCATGTTTTCCATAATTAGAACAAAATGGGAAACTTGAATTTGCCATGTATCTATACGTATTTACCTGCCTGGTAATAAGCAAGCTTCTGAGTTCTACTTGTGGCAGCATAACCTACGTGTCCTGAGGCAATAATAAGATAATCATATTCTATCAATCTGCCATCCGCAATCATCACTTCACTTTCTGTTACATTAACTGCATAGGATTTGATAATCTGCACTACTGGAAGGTATTCACTACGATCAATCAGTGCTCTCTCAGCAAATGATGGCTCCACAATTGCTCTCACACTCGCCCATGGAATCTCAAAATAATCATTCCTGATGTCATTTCATTTCAACAATCAAGATATATATGATACAAAAGAAGAATGTTGAAAAGATTTGGCAAGTTGCGGTGGAAAATTTTCAAAGTTAAAATCATAAGTTGCGGTGTGAAGCACATGACCATGTAGAAGAAACTTAAGGAGAATCAGCTTAAAAGAGATAAAATAGCCTAAACTTCACATGAAACCCATCCACAGTCAACACTTGACCAAAAAGAGGCAAAATGTCTACCACAACTTGCTCCATGAGGGTGAGCCTTGATACAATGGTAAGGTTGTTGCGTTGTGAGTTGTGACCTCAAGGTCACAGATTTTGAGTTAGAGAAACAGTCTTTCTGCAAATATAGAGGTAATACTACATAGATAGTAGTAAATGATTATCCCTGAACCCCACAATGGTGGGAGCCAGGTGAACAATATGGCGAATGTCGACAGAACTTATCCTAAAAAGTTGAGCTTGTGACTACTGATATCATTCACTACCATGTCAAAAACACTAGAATGCAGAAAATGGCTACATCAAAGTTTATAGCAATCTTCCCAACTAATAACATCTGTCACCCCAACTTAACAATCTTCAAACCAGTCCAATCGCCAAATTCATACCATCCTCTACAAAGAGATATTCGAGCCATGTTGATTTGTTGCTTGTTTGTAATTGTCACTGAAAATGCAACATCCCCACCCAAATGCACAAAACATTATGCAAACAAAATGAGAAAGGTGATGATCAGTGCATGGGTTTATAGAAGCTCTAAGATTCAACAGAGCGCCAGAACACACACAAGTCATGCAAAAGGGGAAATTCATGAGGTTGTTGTATGAGCTGGGAATTAAAGCAAACAGGTGGTGTGCATGAGTTGAAGAAGCAAAACCCAGAAAGGAAATGGAGAGAGGAAGGAGCTTACGGATCAATGAGAGTAACTTGGGCGAAATATTGGAGGTGGGAGGAGACGAATGAGCCACCGACTCCACCACCAACGACGACAACCTTCCTCTTCCCCCAAACTCCTGATACATCGCTGAACGGCTCCGAATCCGAACCCCAGAACCAATTCCACAGCCACATTAATTAATAAATAATCCACAAAATTCAAAACTAAATACAGAAAGTGCCTCCGATCAAAGAGCAGCCAGCGGCAGAGATATAACGTTCCCGGTTTTCTTTAATTCTCCAGAAGAGAAGAAGAAGAAAACCAGGAGACCACAGAAACGACTCCACCCCGAATCTTCTGTTGCCGTTTCACGTCCAGCCTCAACGGAGGTGGAGGTGTTCACTGATTTTTTTAAAAAAAATTTGTCTTCCTGGAGTCGAGTGGGGGTTTGATCTCGTGAAATCCAGCTTTGACATCATCTAGTACTAGGAAAATAATATATTATTATATACTCCCTCCGTCCCAAAATGAGTGTCCTTCTTTCTAATTTGAGAAAAATTAAGGAGAAGTTAGTTAGTGTGGTATATTTACTATTGTATCCTCATGATCATGTGTTAATAGATACTAACTAACTTATTATGAGGATATTATTGACAATTCATGTATAACTAACTTCCTAAAAAGAGAAAGTGGACATTTATTTTGGAACAAAAATTCATTTAAAACAAGACATTTATTTTGAGACGGAGGGAGTATTTGTTTTTGTGTGCGAGAGAGATGCTGTGAGAGAAGGAATCAAGGAGGAGGGAATTTTTGACATAAAAGATGTCTTCAATTAACAATAAATAAAATATAAAAACTATCTAATTGGTAAAATGATAAATAAACGCTATACTAAGATAATAATGCTCTAAAAAGAAGAAAGAGGTAGAAGAACAATATAGCAATCCATTTAAGAGAATGAGGTGAGAGTAAGGATAAATCCTATACAAATTCATCTCTGCACAGCAACTAACAAAAAAAAAAACTAAAACCTTTCAAAAAAATAAAATAAAGCGAAATTGCAGTTAAAGAAGGAGAAAACAATTGAGGAAAAAAAACTAATAAAAGGAAACTGTAATGGCCTGGAAGAAAACTTTTACACAATAAATTATTATAATATTATTATTTTCATAAATAAAATTCTTCTAAATTATAAAGAAGTGACACATGTGCATTTAGGAAGCTCCTTTGTTTATATATATTATAGATAGATAATAGATTTGTTACACAAAAGTCTTCGCTAATTATTTGCATATGTGACCAAACTGTAACATCTTTTACGGTAAGCTAACACGTTCAACTCATGGAAAAATATTAACTAGTAGACAACGTAGACATTTTTTATCTATTGCATATAGATCATTTCACCCAATTAATTAATGGTTGTTACATCGTTGTAGAATAATTCGAAAATAAAATTTAAATTTTTAATGGTAGACATTCAATTGATGTTCACTTTCAGCGACTTCTATATATACATTGAATGAATGGTTGTGTATAATATAGGCTCTATATATAGAGAGTTGAAGAATGTACAAGTAAAGGAAACTAAATCAAACAAATAAATGTAGGAAATTGCAATCTCTAAATTATGCTTACATTACATCAAATTTTAGGTGGTGCCACAATTATCAACTAGAGTTTGTGCCACAATTATCAACTAGAGTTTATCACGATTATCATAACGATTGAGCAAATGAGTTTTGGTGAACACATTCGTAGGCTAGAGCATGCAGTCGCCGCCGTTTTGTGTAGAAGAAAAAGAGCACGAGAAACCTAAAACAACCTTTCGCAACCTTAAATTTATTATTATTATTACTAGTAAGAACCCCGTGCGTTGCACGGGTTGTCAAATACTTGAAATGAAACGATATTATTATTCTAATTC
>JAYMTK010004785.1:0-10797 GCA_036897405.1 Pelargonium myrrhifolium | reverse complement strand
ACTAGAGGGGTTGAATTGGACTATATGATTGATGGTGTTTGCAGAGTTGGCATTAAGAACTGAGGTTCGATTTGTGTTGGGGGCCATTTGATGTGAGAGAGGCAGAATTGAAGGAAAGAATGGATCTGGCTTGTTAGAGCAATGGAAGCTCTGATACCATAAAGGAACACTGATAAATATGGAATTGTTATATTTCTATTCATGATCAATGTACAACATATATACACTTCATGAAAACAAATATTCTCAAGAAGACTCCTAACAATAAGGAGAATCAAAACAATAAAGATTAATTCAAACTATAGATTATGAGATAAGATCTAACTAAGCACAACAAATGATGTATCAATATCTAGAATAGTATGATTGGAGCCTTGTGTACCTTTTGCACTGATCTTGATATGAAAGAGAGAAATATTGCAATTTTGATCATTCTATCTAGAACATAGTGTACTAAAGTGGAGTGATATGAATTTTGAATTTGAAGAAGAATATCATAGACAATTCAAACTGAGTCTTACGTATCTTATTAGAATTATCTAAATTCACATGCGAAGACTATTCAAAATGAAAATATATTGGACAACTACGACTAACAATAACAGTTTCCACCAATAATTAAACTAAAAGTGCGCATCAACATACATATAAAACATATATTTATAAGGTACATGCAAAGATTTTTTCAGTAAAAAATTCAAAAAACAGTGAGTTGTGATATACACGAGTAATTTTTAATATAATTTCATGTTGAACATAAAAAAGAAAGATATGGTTGTAGAAGGCCAACTCATAATTAAATGGTACAAGATCGTCCTAAACCACAAAGATCAACAAAGTGAAAAATAGATTGGAACTCAAAATTTAAAATATGCAGAATAAATGTGGGTGGTAATTTTTAATAGTAATTGTCACTTTGGTTGGGCACATAATATAATATAATATAAATAATTGGCTTTAAGGTAGCAAGTGGTAAAGGGAGTGCAAATAAAAGGTAAAGGTAAAGCAATAATAGTGATAAAGAAAGATGGCCCATATATATTAATAATATTATAAATGTGAACAAGATTGTCCACGTGATTCTTGTGCCATCCCAACTAATATCCCACTAATTCAAGCTCCCATTATTATTATTTATGTGCTTTTTTAAAGCTTTACCATTATTTTACCAAGATTCCACTTATTAGGGTGTAGTTGTCTTTTCTATTATTATCTATCAAATTTCTTATAAACATATACAATTTGTAAATTTTAGAGTGACTAAGTATCAATTCATAGTATAAAGGAAGGAGTTTGTGCTAAATTTGTACAAAATTTTATTACTTATTATACTTTACGATTTAAAATTAAATTTAAACGAATGTTGACAAATTTTATATTGTATTACTAATGGCACAAAATTTATAAAGCCATGCTTGACGTATTATAATTTAGTTAAATTGTCGGTAAAATATTTAGTATATCATATGTCCCGTTAATTAACACATCATTTGTATAATATTTGAAACAATAGGTAATTATCTTAATACCATTAAGATGGATCTTGGATTTTGAAAACAATTAACCCATTGTTTGAACCCTTTTAAGTTCATCTTCATCTTACATAAAACAATTAGTCCTCCTAAGCTCATAGATTTGAAACACCACGGGAGTAGGAGGGAAAAAAAAAGAAGAAAAAGGAAAAGAACCCATGAAGTAAAAGCTAGTGGATGGCCATAAATAAAGGCAAGTTAGAGAATAAATTTAAAGCTTTCCTCCCCCTATTCCTATATAAATAGACCTCACAACATCTCATTCTCAAAACATAACACAACAACACACATTTCCAAAGTGTCATTAGCTTTCCTCTCTCTCTCTAAGTCCCAAACAAGAAGAAGAAGAATGGCTAGTGCAGGAGCAATTGCAGGGAGGAGCATAGCAAAGCTAGCTTCCCGGCCGATACCGAAGAGGGGTCAGGTCAAGCTGGCCATAGTTGTGGGCTTGGCTCACTCTGTTGCCTCCATCTTCTCCGCCGTTGCCACTCGTCGCCACCACCTCTAAGAACATCATCAAGAACAAGAAAGTTTGTTTCATTTTCATTTTTGGTAGCATACAAGTTGTACAAACTGCAAAAGATGTAATCTCTTCCGGGTTTTAATGAGTATGAGATTGTTCTTTTCAATTATTTCGATCTCTATGTTTCGATTTCAATATCCGTTTCTTGCGAAGAAGAACCCGAATATGAAATATTTCAAAAAATAAAATAAAAAAACTACAAGGTGTATTAAGAATTAAACAAATTCAGTGGAGGCAGATGCCCCCTCAACAACCTTACTACATCTGTTCCTAAAGATATGCATAACAACATGTATAGTAAATATATGTCAGCTCAAGATGAAAATTTGAATTTGACATGTTATTTCAGGTCAAGAATGTAAAAACCATACTACATAGTTTCTTGTATGTGAGGATCTTGAATCTTGATGAGCATGTTTGTCTTTTGACTCGAGAGTTCAACCAATTCTGGAGTTATCTCTGCCAAAGACTAGTGTTGTTGCCCAGTTCACAGCAACATAAAACCTATTTCTCCAACTGATGACGCGCGTGAGATACGCAGATCGCCAAACCAACCAGCTAATGAACCCGGCATGTGATAACCCTTTCGCATCCTGCATCCAATGTGCCATATCAGTAACTTTTTGTGCCTCTAATTTCGTATTTACAATGTTGGAGTAGTATAGGAAGGGTAGTGATATCTTTATGAACTTGGGTTCGTTTGGTTCGTTTGATAACGTCCAATGAGGCAAATCAAAATTTTCAACTATAATCCTTATTCATAGCAAAATACTGGGTAAATTGCACAAAACAAACACTGATTTTGCTTGTGAACTTTACAGAAATCATATTATGTAGGGGCATTTTTGTCTTTTAATATATATGTTGACACTATTGCTTATTGCGAAATTTCAATAATGAGCTACACATAAAGGTTTGAGCTTCCACTACTAAAAGATCAGCCTAATTAGTAAGGTTTTAGCTCCACCATTATATGTAGTCTTTCCACTTTATATTTAACCAAGAGACTTATTTACCCCATGATACAACTTATTGAGAATAAGTGTAGCTCAATGTAGTTATGTGTGTTAGTTATGTGCAAAACTTAGTATAGTTATGTACAATTTATTTACCGAAAACTGTATGTATACCTTAGACTGTCGAAGATCGACCAGGGCCTTGTAACGGCCAACGGATGCCATGCTTCCAAGATGCTTGTACTCAAAAGCCTCTCCAAGAGAGATGTCCTTGGAAGAGAAAGCTTTGCCTCCATCTTGCATCCCAATCCTGTTAAATAAGTTTACCAGAAATTTGCCTTGCCTTTCTGCAACCTGTTCATCATAAAAATGCCTCACTCATTCACTATACATTTTCTGCAACACCAATATTACCAAATCCCAAGTTTCTTTTTATCTACATTTGTTCAGCATTACATATGAAAGGTTAGTAATTTCATTTCCATATAAGCTGGATGCAAGGTGATGTCGAGATCATACCTATTTTCGCGTTCCAGCCTGTCTGAGAGACATTTTTATCATTTATCTGTGCAACTTCTTATGTTTTGATTTGATAATTTTCAAATGCACCAAAATGTTTCCTTCCCAATGGAAGTATAACCATGCAAATTGAAGGGAACAGTATTCGTAAAGTCATATGCAGAGTATACAATTATGACAGGTAATATTGCTACAATTGAGCATGTATGCTGCACACAAGCGCTAGTACCGCGATTTATCTACTTATTTGTTTCCTGTCGTGAAAGCTAACAGATTATACAAGATATTTAAGCGTGAATTATGATTTCCATACCAAAATGAATCATAATTCAATTATTATGAATCCCATGATAACATAAATACCAAAGGGAACAGAGTGAAATTATAAGCACATAGTGAAGTATTTGATACCAAAAAAACAAGAAAACATTATCATAGAAAGGTGATAGATTTGTAAAGAATGAGACCTGAGCTAGAGCTGGAAGCACATCTCTCCCAGTCTGTTCAACAAAGCCAGCACAATCACCAAGTGCAAACACATCTTCTTCAGAGGGGACTCGCAGCCATTGATCAACACCAATCCTGTACCATTCAATACATTCATCATATATAACACCAATAAAAACCAAGCCTCTTCCAAATCAGGTTGAAGTCGGGTACATGAATATTTTAACAGAAATCTTTTGGATTATCCACTCTCATAAGTTCTCTTTCTCCGATACACTATAGTATCTACGGTGTGCATAATTGGGTCTAGACACAACCGGATCAGATCAAACCCCAATCGGTTCAGTCCGGTCCCAATCCAAATTTGGTTCTAATCTAATTATTTTATTATTAAAATTTACTGTATTAGTAAATGTGAATTAATTTCTTTTTTATCGATTTTAGTACAATATACTTATTTATTGTTAACTCATTGTGCTTCAAATATATATATATATATATATATATATATATTACATATCCTAGTTTTTCTCTTGAAAAAGTATTTTATTTTCATTTGAATCGGTTCGTTCCAAGTCCATTCATTTTTGGCTGGAGGCACCAATTCGGACAAGTGATTCACAATTTAAAAAAATATAGGATATTCATTAGGATACATAATTTTTATTATTAAAAATATATATATTTATATGAAATATATTATAGAAATATGTAAGTTTAATTATATTAAAGTTTAATAATGACCAGCAACAAGCATATTACTAATCCATTATAATATATCATAATTATAATGAATCTGTGAGCAATCTTGATTTTTCTTTTAGTGTTTAATATATAAACCAAATCCATGTATTTGAAGTGAATAGGCATGAATTGTGTCCGATTCATGAATACATTACGCCTGAACGTGTCAGTGCATCATAGATTTTCGGTCTAGTCCTGTCTCGAACCAAATTAAGATTGATATAGTCTTTTCGATTTGATCCAACATGAACACCCCCCCCCCTAGTGATATATATCCTTTTGAAATGTATAGCATTATAGTATATTTTCTTATTATCTCTTTCGTATTAACTTAAATGTCCAATCTAATCGTCGTTGAGTTTCTCCTAATAGAGTTCTTGTATCTTTCCATATTCCTAATATTCTCGTGAACCACACAAAGTGTTACACCAGCTATTAACATTATCAAGAAAGTCAATGAAAACTGTGTGCATGCTTTTCATCTCTCTACTTCCTCTGAAGCTGGCAATTTGGGGTTTATCTCGGGTTGCACATGCAGGTTTGCCCAAACCGACCCACACTTTTTTCATAACGAATCTAACCCAAAAATTAACCGGGTCCATGTATGAGATATTGACCCGCAAAAATGCGAATCGGTTTTTGGATGCCGCAGGTTTGGATCAAATTATAAGCTCTACTTTATAAGCCCGCTTCTGCTCTCAATCTTTGTTCTAAAATTCTTTTCAAAAATTTCATGGTATGGTTTATATGTTTACTCTCTTTATAATTGTTACAAGTTACAACTTTGATTCATAAATTGGTATTATAGTGCTTTTCTTCCCCTCCTCATGCATCCCTTTTTTTTTTTTTTCTTTCTGAGATTTGTTAGAAAATATTTTGTCAACCTTCTCCCCAAGGTATTTTTGAACTTCTATAGATATATTGTTAGGTCCTACAAATTCTCCCACTCTCATTTTTTTTTTTTTTTGACACTTCCTTCACTTGTCCTAAATTCCTAATACACTTGTTGTATCAATGTGGAATACTTTAATAGGGAGACACAACACAAACAGGTCAAAGTCAAACTAGCTCTACCACCATGCTAAACATTACTCAAACTTAGAAGGTTAAACTATTTGGTGGAGAGCTTAACTCTCAAGTTTCACATTGTTTCAAGGTTGGATACTTCACTTGCCTTTGCTGGACATCCTCTCCCTAAACACTACTCTCTTCTCTTTTTTAAGTTCCACCATCTAGTCCTAGATTCTCTAGGGATCTCCCTTTTGGCATATTTTCTTAAGGTGGAAATCAAATACCATTATTTTACTAAACACTGTCTTGAGATTACTTTATAATCTTTTAACACATTTTTTTATCCCTTCTCGGGTTTGAGTATAAGTTAACAAAAGTTTTTTTCAGAAAAGGCAGTGAAAGACAAGTTTGAAGGTTCATACCTTCCACCTTTGGACTTGGGAAGATCTAGTGATTTCACAAACTCTGAAGGACCAACACCCGTAGACCAGACCAAAAGACCATATGGAACATCAGTCCCATCGCTGAGAACTATCTTATTTGGATGCACCTCTTTCACAACCCCTCGCATAAGTTTAACACCCGACTGGTACAAAATTTCAAATGTCGTAAATACCCACAAGAACAAAATCACAAACCAGACACCTCCAAGTAATAGAAATATATACACGTCAAGTTACCTTGGTTAAATGCCTTGTTGCGTATTGCCGGAGCCCAACATCAAAGGATGACAGTATCTCATTAGCCTGTCATGTATTTTGAAATTGAATCAACAGCTAACGAAATCATATTCAGGTTCTCTAACAAGATAGATTAGAAAATAACAAGTAAAGCTACAATATATACCTCTATAAGAGTGACTTTGATGTAATCCTTAACGTGCGTGTACCTTTCACGCACATCATTTACGATGAAATCGCTTAACTCACCACTGAACTCCACGCCTGTAGGGCCTCCTCCAATAACAACACAGTGTAAAAGTCGCTTCTTTTCGTCTTCTGATATGCCTGTAACGATGACAAACTTATTCCAAGATTACAATTCATTTTCAGAATGAGGCGCACAAGTTTTCATAATCATTTAAGATGCTTTCTCCAATAAAGAAATCAAAATGAGCATTTTCCGGTCCTTATTATTCTTCCCTATATCGAAGAGAATCTGAATAAATAGAAAATCGCATGATTATAAACAACATTTACCTGGATTTTCAGATAGCATCAGGTTTAAGAGAAGCTTTTTTCTTATTTCTTGGGCATGATTAACCTCTCGAAGGAAAAATGCATGTTCCTTCACCCCCTTAATACCAAAAGTCAAGGGCTCAGCTCCAGCAGCAATTACAAGCTTGTCATACGCAACTCTAAACTTGTGAGGCTCCTGTGCTAAGTCTCCATTGCCAACTGTCTCACAGTATACCTGATATGAAAGAACAACGCTACTTTAAGAACTGCTACTAATATCATAGAGCACTTTATCATTTAAGTAGCGTTCGGATTATAAAAAAAAATTGAAATAGGAATGGGATTCTCGTTCAAAAGTCATAATACAAACAAACATGAAGAATGAGAATTTCATCCCCAATTCCATTCTTGATTCCCATTCCTGAGCAAAAATTATAATCCAAACACTATTGTGAGAAGAGTCTCGTAACAAAACAAAAGAAGAGTACAAGTCCATAAGAGGTACAAATCTACTCACTTCATGTTCTTTTGTGTCTATGCCAATGCAGTTTGCAAGATAAAAGTAGGAGTTAGGGTCCTTAGCCAAAGCAGACTGTATCCGACTAACAGGCTCGGCCACTGACCGGAATTCAAGTGTTCCCACGCAAGTTGAGGCAAGCAAAGGAGTGAATACCATGTGATTTCTTGGGGAGATACAAACAACATCGTAAATATTGGTGTCAAGCCCCTTGAGGAATCTACATGCAGCCCATCCAGTACCAAGGACAACCACCCTCGGCTTTTCACCAGGCTTGGTTGCTTCTAGTCCTGGTAACCTTGGCTCATTGCACTCTGAATCAGGCTCCAGATGAATCCTCTCCGCAACAGGAAACTGATAATGCGGGGTTAGTTTTATCCCTCTGCTCCAGAAACTAGTGCAATTCACTCTCTCGATCCCAGAAAGATTGCATGGTGCCGTAACGCTTTCAAGGGAAGGTGAGGGACATTTCTGTCTGGATAATAACCCGTCGTAGAGTACTTCCTTTTCACTTGAGCTTCCAATGGTCCCTCCCGACCTTCTCAAGGTGCTCCTAGCAATTCTTGAGAACGCCATAATCAGAATACAAGATTCGGATGCAAGATCTGATCTTGATATTGCTCGTGGAGCAAATGTTGTGTTCTTGGGTTTAGAGTTTGAGCTGGAAAATGAGAGTGGTGAGATATGAAAACTCCAACTTTTGTAAAAGTGAGACTTACATGAGCAATTAAAATAGAGGAAAGCAAATATTTAGCTCCAAACAGCATGGAGAGGTAAAGACAATAGATCGAACAATTGGAGCTCTGGTCCAAACTACGTATTGAATTTTCTTATTCAATGACAGCGATCTTTACCAAGACCAATTGACTAGAGAACAAAACCCAACTTAGCTTTGCTCCTCAATTGATGGAAGATACGAAGAGAAAACTCAAATATAGCAGCCTTTGTTTTTTCCTTATTTTTAGAATGTACTATTGCATTATTCTTGGTGTATGTAGTTTCTCATTGGGTGGAGCAAATATCTAAATGAAGTTGCCATTTTCATGACCGAAAAGTTTCTAAGACAAACACGAAGGATGGAATCTGATTTCCATTCCTCAACAAAAATTCTAATCAAAACACTACCTGAAGTCTAAACCAAACTTAAAACCCTTTAAGCAGCTATTGCTATTTGCTAATTCATCGGATCGTTACTGAGCATATCCAACACAAGCCGCCAATCTCTCAGGCACAAAGCCAATTCCAGACCAGGTCATAAAACTACTGGATGTAACCATTAGACAACGCTTATGGTCCGATTTTCATCAAAATTGTCATGTAATTTTGCAGAAATAACATACATAGAATAATTGGTATTCCACCCCAAAATTATAGCTGGATTAGAAAATGATCTTAACAAGTCCACAACACATACAAGGCCTATAATGTAGCTAAAATAGAAAGCATGCATTTCAAGATGGGTAAAATATTATTCTGGTCTATTTGTGCTTAAAATGCCTGAAACTGCAATTTTTTGACCTAAAAGTCACTGATCTTCTTCTCCCTTGTCTAGATAACCAACAAAATGCATATGACTTACCTGCAAGAACAAAGAAAATGCAGTAGAAAGCTCACACACAACACCAGTCCCCTGTTAGAGCCATCAACAAAATTGGGCAAATTTAGTTTAGTGAAAATATTCAATCAATACATATTCAACATTAAACTGAACAAACAAAAACTACCCACCAAAAAATTTACAATTTTAGATGGTTTCAAACACCCATTGTCTCTAAAGCAAATAAACAAAGAAATTGCAAAATTTATATACAACTTTCTGAAACACTAGCCATTAACAAAATTGGGCAGTTTAATTTAGTGAAAATATTAAAGTCAATAAATAAATAAAAATACCCACTGAAAAATTAAATTTTTTTAGAGGGTCTCTGAAACAACCTTTTGTCTCTAAAGCAAATTAACAAATTTCTGAAATCACTAAGCAACTATATAAATAAGAAAAACAAGTAAATAATAACAATTCAATGAACATTAAAAGAAATGCAAGTGTTTCAAGAACTGAATGGAAACAACATATTTTGAGAGGAAGAGAGTCAAGAACAATACGTTTTCTTTAGGTTTTGTTAGCGGATCCAAGATCTCAGGAGACAAACACTAGAGATATTTTACTGTTTGACAATGTGTTAAGCACAAGGTTCAAGAATATATTTATTGTTATATTTTTATTAGATAGACAAAAAAGTACAGCCGACTTGGGGCGCAAGGAAAGAAATTTTGATACGATTACCTGCACAGCACAGCCGCCTCCCAATATTCATGGCTTGACTCAATGCCCACGTGGCATTACACCACCTACCTACTTACTACTCTGTCATTGTTTGAAACATATATTTGGAAAATGTTCTAAAATACTTATGTGCTATTCCGTTCCGAAATAAGGGTTGTTTTATAAGATTAAATAAATTTTATCATTAAATAAATATATATAATTTATCATTATTAGCATACTATTTTTAAAATTATACTTAAAAAAATTCATCTTACATATGAGACAATAAAAATAAAATCACGAGTAAATGGTATTATGAGAAACTCATTTGTATATGTATGTTAAAAGTAGAAAGTGACAATTATTTTGAAAAAAAAATGAACTCTAAAATGACATTAATTTTGAAACGGAGATAGTAGTTTATTCCAAATTAGTCCTACAATTTTTTGGTTTGTTTCAATACATTCCACACTTATTTACATTGTTCTTAATTAGTTAACAATTTAACAAGGTCGTTCCAATCATTTTAGGAGTCATGTGCTAAAATAAAAAAATTAGGTTTGAAGTGCCTGAGTTATACGAGTCCACGCGGCGCACTAGATAAGTGTTGTCGTCTTGTCCACGGTGTTAAGAAATTTCCTAAATGTTTATAAGTCCAAATGTCTCAATGCTCTCATTCTCCAAGCTAGGATATGAGTCTAACCTAGGACCTGCAAGATGAGCACACCAAAGAACGATAAGACCCGGAGTGATTCCGAGACATCGCCTCAGGCGTGAGAATGAGATCTCGTCCAGTAAACACTAGGAAGGTAGAGAGCTTTTATAGAGAGAAAACTTAGAGAGAGAAAGTAAATCTCAATTATGGGATCCCTTATCTCTTACCAAAAGAGGGTATTTATAGACCTTACCAAAGGCGCACACTTGTCGTCGTGTGATTGACTGACTTGGTAATGGTGGGACCGACTTGGAGTCTTGGATGGGTTCGTCCTCATCATGAGGTCCCAAGTATGCTCGTCCCCGTCTCGGGGTCTTGGATGGGCTCGTCCCCATCATGGGGTCCCAAGTATGCTCGTCCTCGTCCTCGTCTCGGGGGCTTGGATGGTC
>JAYMTK010004784.1:0-10797 GCA_036897405.1 Pelargonium myrrhifolium | reverse complement strand
AAAAAAAAATATGGGGATCACCTCACAAATCGGGAAAAATTGGCCTTAAAAAAAAAAAAAAAAAAAAAAAAAACAAAAAACAAATAATAAGGCCTCTTATTACCTGGATAGGAGTAAAAGAGAGGATGGCACAGAGTGATTGAGAGACAGATCCAACCAATCACGAAGCTGCATTGATAATTCAACAGTTTTAACAAATAAGAACTACAAAATCTTCATACATACATACATACATACATATACATATTATTTACTATTAAATGCTTTTATCCTCAAATTGGTGACAAAGTTTAAGAAAACCTTGGAAGTTTATTTCAACTAAATTCTAATGAAACTCATCTGAGAGACTCCTAAATGACACAGTACATCTTCAAAGCAGAATCCAGGAAACCACTTGATGAATACAAGCGCAAAGCAAATGCTCTAATCCAGTAAAGTTAATCTAACAACAATGCAGAAAATACTTGGTATCTGCTATCTAAAAACTTAAGGTCAACATATCAACCAAATTGAATTGCATTGTCTCAAACCGACACAATATTCTGAATGCTGAATTTGCAACAAGAAAATAAAAGTAATGACATATCAAAGCCAAAACTACCTGCTGGCGCATCTCTTCCACTGAAAGCAACCCAAGCATGCCTCGCTCCCTGCAATCTTCACGAAGTTCATCTTCTGAGAGGGACTCCACACCTTCTGCTTGAATCAGTTTATCATCTTCCTTAATCCTAATCCCAAAAATGATGAATACACTCAATTATTTTTCTCTTATACTAGGAAAATAAGATCATTGGTCATTTCTTTGACAAAAAAAATACAAAATTGTAAGGCAATGATTCTACTCTACAATCATTTTGAGGTATCTACCATTACCAGGACATGCACATTTAGAGAGAGACCACAATCATTTACAGATACTATAACATATTACGAAAATTTTCATCAAAATATCTGCAGATACAATAGATTATTCCAGAAATTAGATAACTGAATCACAGAAGAAAAAGAATTGAACGCACCGACTCTTTATACATATTGATCAGCAAAACTTGAGTGAACATGTCACATCTAATACTTTATGTAGCTTATTATCAGGGATTTAACACATACAAGGAAGCAAGAGTGATGCGGTAGGTATGAAAAGGTTGATATACCACCTAATCTACCATGTCAGCTGCCAAGGATTAGATCTGGAGGCTACAAGCTTAATCTTCTGACATCACTCTCTTAATTAGTGACTAAACAGATTTGCAAATATTATAATATTACAAGGGAAAGTGTCTTCATTCCAACCAACTAGTCGGTTTTCAGCTGGTCTTTATAGCATTTTGCAATTGAATTTAACAGTACCCTATCATTAATTTCATGTTCAAAATTAATAAACAAACTCAACCTAGAACACGTGATCATAGTGCATCATCCTACCGACTTGTACCAAAAGATCACTACTTTTAGATCCCGAAGAACATAAATTTAAAGAAGAAACTAAGAATGCTGCCAGAAAGAAACTAAAATAGATCACTAGGATGAACCACAAGTTAGAGTGATACCATGAAATCAATCCCCCAAAATCAAGTTAAGATCAGGACTTATTAAATCAGCACAGTTTTAGAACAAGCTTTTATGTCAAGACTAATAATTCAAAGCTAAACTTGAAGAGCACTTGCATCAACTGACAATCGAGTCAGTTCTGCTCTCTTATTTAATTATTTATAGTGTTTCCTAGAGGAAGTTACTCATAACAATAACATGGGTAGTTGACCAAAAGAAAAATATATCTCACCGTCGGAGTCTTTTTCGAATCATGTAACGCAAATATGTATCAGTACCGAAAGGGCTGATCCCGATATATTTGCACATATTCACTAATCGAGGCCTGATATGGTAGATGAAAGATAAAGAAATGGAAATTAGGTCACCTAATATCAATGAGCAAAAAAACAAAGGAAAAAATATATATTTTTAAATTTACAGAGCAAACAAATTAAGACAACCTGCTTATATTATCTAGAGTAAGTTCGTCATTGAACAACTTAGCAAAGCCTAATATCTCCTCATTTGAAACACCATCACCTTTTCTGACCTGCATATAATTAGAGCGGGTAGTAATTGAATAAGCAAAAAAGGTGAATATTAGTATAGGTACCCCAATAACTGATGCACAAAATCAAATATACCCTTTGAACTTTTTATTTAATCTATTAAATCCCTCCAACAAGCTCTTATTATCAAGAAGTATTCCTATGGTCTCATTAAACAAAAGAAATTTGACACGCACACACACACACACCTAAAAAAAAAGTATAGGATGAGAACCCAAACACAACAGGGTCAATGCCCAGTATTATGGTTTTGGTACGCAAATTAAGTCGCAAAAGATATAATTAGGAACCAGACTATGGAAATATCATGATTTGCATGTCACAGACGTTTAAATGGTATGATCTGCAAGGCCATCCCCCTAGAAGTGGTTGAACAATCACATGACTAATTTCTGATAATATTTAAACTGAACATGGGATTACAAGGGTGCACTTGATGACTAGGTCTAATTTGAGAGGTGAAATTGTTTAAATTTAAAGCTAAGGCACTACATCCAACATATTGTGCAAATTCAAGGGATTTCCACCCAATTTCCTTAAAACTTACATACCAAAAGAAAAGAGGAAATGAAAAAAAAAAATCTCACCCGGTTCAAAAATTCATCAAGATCTTCTGCCGTTTTCTTAATTTCTCCACTTCTTGAGTTCTGAATTTCTTTCGCCATTTCTTTCACTGTGTCTTGAAGAAACTTGGCATATTCTATTCTTGCGTTTAGCTTCCTTTTCAATGCTTCCTACAAGTAATGCAATCAAGTAAAACCAAATATTCTATCTGATTTCCTATATAAATATACTTGGCATGTAAGAATACATGTACATATATGAAGGGAAGGATGCTAAGAGATACTTTTATTAAATATGTTGGGGAGAGAGACAGAGAGAGAGAGAGAGAGCATGTGCAGTGATTATAACGGGGACCTTACAAAATACAAGAGAAATTTAGTGTAATACAAGTATTTTGAAGGAGTTGCAACGATAAAAGAGAAAAGATGGAAAACTCTAACAGTGTGCTGTTTATAAAAGCAAAACAGCAAAGAGATTTTTATTAGCCACAAATAACCATCAACCAGTACCTGCTCTTTCATCTTGTCTTGAAAGGTTGAAGGCAACATGTTGGGGAATAACTTGAGAAATACTGGCAGCAGAAATTCCATGAATGGAACTATGATAAAAACTGCAAATGGAACCAATCTAAAAATGTCAGATGTTGTTCGCGTTAGTTGTTGCCTCTCCCTTCTAGATAGACTCTTCCCCCCAGTGAGTTTCAAAAGCAATTTTGAGCTGATCCGCACATCAACCCACAACAGCTTGAAGCCTAACCAGTAATGTTGCAACGTTGATACAAACACTTTCTTCCAGTGAACTAGTTTCTTCGTCCAATCTTCCCTGAGTGATAAATAAATAAATAAATAAAAGAGTGAGATGAGAGAAGCAACAGATATGAAATCAGCACAGCCAGTTTAAAGGTCTAAACTAAACAAATTATGTTGCAGAAAAAGCAAAACCTGCTCATAGAAGCTATAGCTCTTAAAGCAGGACCAATCCCTAGAAGTGTCGCCCAAACTCTTTGAAGAACAGATGTGGCAGCCTTTTGGGATTCTTGAATCTGTTTTGCTCTTGCTTTTGCTTTTGCAGAACTCAAACCTTCAACTGCTTGATCACATTCCTCAGGAGATGTTTCCTTCCTCTTTGTGGAGACCTGCTCTTCATCATCACTGCCAAAATCAGGTTCTCTAGCTGTTGCGGTGGAAACATTACGGATGGACTGCAACATCCACCTGCTTTCGATCGGAGATTTGAATTCTGATCTTCCATTTCCAAGACCTGAGATTGCAATTGCATATTCTCTTTTCCTGAAATATCCTACTCCATGAAAGTTTAAGAGTCCCTTTTTTTCGGCTGAAAATGCATTGTCATCCTTTATGATCTTATCTGCAGAAGTATTGTTTGTGATAGAGCTAAAGCCACATGAATCCAAATGTCGAGAATCATGTCCATTCAGAAGACTCTGGAAACACTGAACTGAGCGATTGGAGGCATGCAAGTAATCTGTAACAAGTCTCTTCTTTCTTAAAATTGCTCTTGAAGCCATCACTAATATTTCCTCACTTTATGAATGGAAGTACATCCTTATATCAGAAGAAACAAACTTAGTTAAGATGGTACTTAGCACACTGTTTCATGTCACATAAATCAAGAGAGAGAAAAGTCCACTAACAGCCAATATGATTATCAGCACACTGTACTCTAATAATTTCAAATTTCCGATATCATTGCCAATATGTCTTTATTTAATTAAATCCATGATCCTAATAAGATATCACACAGAAGGACGAAAAATCACATCTGTCCTAATAGAAACCTAATCTGTAAGAGTAATTACAATCATATATACTTCATACTATACATGAAAGCAGATGTTAGACACCGGAAAAAGGTAACTATAAAATAGTATTCCATTTCAAAATTTGATTAAAACAAGAGCAGTGATGCAGCAACCTTGGCTCCAGTATCAGTAATGAAGCGTTATAAGAGAAATGATACAAAAACAATAACAAAAAGTTGCCTAGAAAAGCAGAGGCAGCTATCAGCCTATCAAGAAAAGATATTCGAATAAAAAAAAATATTGTCATCTTCTGCTTTGCTTATCTGCAATTGATAATCATCAAAACAATCCAAAATTGTTGAGCAGCACACCAGATCAGCGTTGTTTCAGCAATCAATTTATGAATAAAAAACAAACAAATTACACACGCAGAACGATCAATCAACCACTTTTTTAGTTGAATCTGATTTCTGGCGCTACAATATTACAAGGAAACAAACATATCGTACAAATTCATAAACACGCTGATTATGATCATTTCAGTGATAAATCTACTAAAAAATATGATACGACAATCGCCAAGCATGTGCATACAATTATGATTATATTTACACAGAAACTTACAGATAGAGTGTGATGGAGAAGCGAATTGTGGAGGAGTGATCGAAGAAGGAAATAGGTTCGAAGAAAGAGCCTAAGATGGTACGGTGAGATAAGGGGAGAAAGGTTTTAGGGAGGGTTTAGTTTAGGACGAAGACTAGAGGGGGGTGGGGACGATTACCTGTTGCGGCTGTGTAAGCAATAAACGTGGTTCTTCGTACGTAAATGGCTCATTAGCCGTTCGATGATTTCGGGACATTCAGATTTTCCTGTGGGGCCACAAACGTTGTGGGCCGTTAATTTTATTGAGTAGCGTCACCAGACTGAAAGAGACGGGCGCTTTCACTTTTTGAGCTACATTTTGAGCGCTTGTAGAGCAAGTCAACAAAGATTGCATCTTCAACAGAGAAATGGCGATTAGCAATGGGCAATTGCCAAGTACACAAATCACAATGACGAAACCAAAATTACTGTTCTGACACTTTAATGTTTTTAACTTCAGTCATTTGAAGCTCATTGGTATGATCCCACATCAACTAAAGACCTTAAATCGAAAGGGAGATTTCGTTGACGATCTAAGTATGAGCACTTTATGACGAGACTCGAACCTAAGACCTCTAAGAAAAAGCAAGAGGAGTTAACCACCTAGTTTGATGGCGGGACTCGAATCTAAGACTTCTGAAAAGAATCAAGAGGTTATTAACTACTTGGTCTGATGAGTGTTAGTTCACATCGTTCATGTTATATTAGTATTTTGAGTTTACTCTTATTTGAGTGAAGTTGTTACACTCATCAAGTACAATGGGATTGGCTGTTGAAAAAGAAGAACAAGAAAATGAGCTTACTATATAATAGTAGTGATTCATTATTGTTCATCTGTGTACAGATAGATGATCTAAAAGAGAGTTTCTTGCGTTTTCATACTACATCATCAACAGTTCCGGTTCCTTGAGAGGACAAAACAATTAACATTAATTACCCAATTTATTTGTCCAAAGGTTCATTCTTACAAAATTCATAATGATAACAGTATAAAGTTGAAGCCCTCCCTCCAAACATTTTTAACCTATAGACATCCCCCAATCTTTTATCCTCTTCCACTTCTCAATAGAAACTCGATCGGCACCTCCTCTTATTTCCTGCACATAATCCATATATAAAAAAGCACAAGAAATGTCAGACAATATGGTTCCACGGAGAACTGACTAGATATCTTTTAAATATCCATATTGTCTGTGCAATCAATATGAAGTGGTGAGGGTCTCAATGATTCTTTGCAGTGCAATAAATGATGTTACACAAATGATCAGCCGGGTTGAGAATAGTCAAATACGAATTACTGTAGAGATATAAGGGTAGTAGAATATAATATGGTCTCTTTGGAGAGTAATGGTAGAGAAGCATACCAAGGAAATTTAAAAGCGTCTTTCCACCAGCCGTGCTTTGAGCAGTTTGAAACTATTCTGTCCAACCGCACAATGATCTCGGAGAAAGTAGGCCTAACAACGGGCTGTGGATCCCAACATTCCTCGATCAACCTGTATTTACATAGTACATACCAAGATATATAAATAGCCATTTTAACCGTAAAAGTGAACAATTTTCATATGGCTAGTCATCATATGTATTCCTCACTACTGTTAACAAGTACCCTTGTGACTCAGACACAGTTAACGTAACAGCTTAATGCTGCAAAATCTTGAGCAAGGACTTACCAGTTACCAACCATTCTTATCTGCATATTTCTTACTTACTGAATTTAGTGGATTCAGATAAAAGAAGAGAAAAATGCAAAGAAGGAAGAAATAAAGAAAATAAGAGAAATAGAAAAGAGATCCTTTCATGAAGAAATAGCAATGACTACTATACAAGTTTTTTTTTTTTTTTTTTCTGAAAAAAAGAAAAGAAAAAAGATTCAGGAATACTACAGGACAAGAACTAAAAAACTACTTCTATCCTGATATAGAAGTTGATTGTTGGCTTGGATAGTGTAATAAGACGCCGACAAGTCGACAACCCATCAAAACCTATATTTTCAACAATCAAACATTCAATTAAAGAATGCCCCATGGCATACTGAAGGAAAGCCTTGCAACTTTGTCACCAAAATAATATCACATAAATTTCAAAGAGAAATAAAATTGAGAGCAGGCTGATAGCATTTTAGTGAGTGAAGAAACTTAAAACAGCTTGAAACGGATGACACTTGGGTGACAAACGTAAGCAAATATATAGAACCAACAAAATCTTACTCTCTTAGATCTGGAGGATAACTTTTTGCTTTGATCTTGAATGCCGGTCTGGTTCCTTCCAAACATAAAAGTTTGACAGCCTCTTCTGGAGGTTTGGGATATAATGGCTGTAAGCCCTCAATCATCTGAGGATATACAAGTGGCGAACACTTAGTTTCTACTGAAAGACTACCATAATATACATGCTTGCATAACATATTCAGTATATGTAAGATACTAAACAATCTAGTCATACAGAACTTTAATGAATTGGTGGCAGAATTATGCTAACTAAATTTGAACGAAACTTTTCTTTCTATCTTTTCAATATATAGATTATTACAATTGAATGCATTGACAGCTAAAAAAAAGGAATGCATCGTAGGAAATGGATGTAGGATAAGAAAAGAGCAGAACAAAAAAGATTCATAGTCAGCTTCTAAACAAATGAACTGCAATTAGACATCCAAGGAGAATGTTTTTATTCAGTAAAATTAGGGTAAGAAAATTACCTCATAAAGTATGAGACCGAAAGAGTATGCATCCACACTTCTGTCAAATATTTCATCTCTATAAATCTCAGGTGCCAGATACAAATCTGTAGTTGATAAACCGTATCAGTTATGCAGTTTTAACCAATAATAGCACCAGAACTGTAAAACACACAACCAATTTGGTCTAACATACAATGAATATCAAATAGTCACTCTCAGTATTCAGTAAAGGTCTATACATACTAGTAGTCTAGTATCATGTGTAAAATACATTATTTGTACTCGTGTTTTAAAAGATTACTGTAATTGCATCAATGATTTAAGAGATTAAAAGCCTGATGGTTTGTTATTTTAGTGTATTGCCGGGGATGGCATTTGAGGTTGGTTTATGACTACATATATTGTTATACAAGAAAAATCCATGCCAAGAAAAATATAAACAGTAGTTCTGGGTGGAAATATGCAACACTTACTTGAACGGTCAATATTTGACTCCGAATATGCTACCTTGGCTTTGTCAGGTGAAAGTTTTGACAACCTCATTAAACCAAATCCAGCTACCTTCAGTTGACCTCCATTATCCAGCAAAATATTTCTGGCACCTTACCAAAATTTCAAATATTAAGAAGAGCACAACCAATGAGAACAAAAATAAAAATAAAAATTTAAGTTGCACTGCTCTACCACATTAAATGGACTTTTGCATATGGTTATCTTACTTTGGTTTCAGATCACAGTGGATGATTGGGTCAGGTTTGCATTCGTGAAGATAATTCATGCCCCTGAAAAGGAATAATCAAATAGGAAATGACAATTTGAACTAGTTGGAGATTGACAACAATAAATTCCAATAGAACTACAAGTGTTTAAAGGTGTTCCAGATTCTAATGTCATTACGAGAAATTCAAAAACAAAATGTGTGTATGTGTGATGATGAATTGATGATCATCAAGTGGGTTTTAGAACAATGTTACACATGCCTAGCAACATCAAGAGCAAATCTTAGAGCTTTAGATGGGGATAGACGCCCTTTCTTTTGAAGATAGCTTCCCAAGTCCCCCTGAAAATCAGCATCAATATAAACATTAACTTCTGGATAAAATAAGAACAAACTTTAGCATGTTAATTGATTTATCTAAACAGTGCTCATTTACAGCATTATAGTCACATGTAGGATAAATTTGACCACTCTCAAGAGAGAAATACTAAAAAAGAGTATCTCTGATCTCCAATGAATAACGAACCACAATGCATGAAATTTGCAAAGAGACTTAACCTCTATATAAGAGAACTTCCAATATGAAAGAGCAATCACATCTCTTTTTTCCCCCACTTTTTTTTTCCATCAGAGGAAGGGTGTATGTAGAAAAGACTAAATGCATGACTATGAGAGTTCGATAAACACCTGAACAGTCACAGGCATATACCATGGAGGACCACTTTCTCTCTATAATCTACTACCTAACAATTAAAAATTTCCTAGTTTTTTTTTTTTCAGTGACTTACATACTAGTTATATCATTATTCCTTATCTGATATGTTTGGAAAAACATTTCCGCATCTCTAGACAGAAAATGAAGAGAAACAATGCCACCGGCCTCTTGTATGGAAATGTTGCACTTCTTCTTGAAGTAACCCAATTCCTAGGTAAGAGATAGATGGAACTAGATAAACTCATTTCTATCTAGTCTTCTCACTTATCTTCTTTTTCCACCTCACACTCCACTCTTTTCCGTGATGGTATGGAGTGTTTGTAATTACTGATAGTAACATTGCATTGTGCAGGTGTATGAATACATGTTGACATGGATAAACACATCTTGAGAGAGAGAGAGAGAGAGGTTTTACTTTCGAATGATATTCTGATACAATCATCATTGGTATATTTTGAGTTACAGCTCCAACAAACTGAACAATATTAGGATGCCGGACCTTCTCTAATAATGTAAGCTCGTGTTTGAAAGCGTTTCTGTTTGAGAAAAGAAAAACAATCACGCAAAACAGGATACAAAGTTAGATCAGTCAATGTAATCCAGTTTTTAAATAAAATAGACCTGACTATCTTTTTTGCCATGAAGCAAAATCAATGATGCATAGGATCATTAACTGAAGCAACATGTGAATTCAACAAAACAGGATATTGTAAGATATATCATCTGGTAGGCATAGCATGAACTATCAACCTGCCTAAATGGTGGATTCTGACAGAGTATATTAGATAACTTAGATCAACCATTACATGCTTTCTAGAAGCCAGATTCTTTGTTTTTGACCAGTTATGGAATAATAAAGCCGGAACAAATTAGGCTAAATACTCCCCAAGTGTACCATAATGACAGATCTCAGCTTTATGCTGAGTAAACCCCAGTGTTCATTTTGCTTCAACTTTTTTACCATAGAACCAAAACCTTCTGGTATTCTCTATGGCAAAACTAAACTACTATGATTTTAAAACTTCAGTGATTCACCAAAAAATATATATAAACAAAACACCAAGAATAAAGTGAAAGTGGCACTTACATGCTATCTGGATCTGAATAGCTTTCCTTATCAAGTATCTTTACAGCTACTTTTGTCCCGTTCCACTTAGCCACTTGATATGTCCCCTGTTTGGAGGCAAACAAGGACATACACATTAATATAAAAATGAAAGGAAACTTTGCAGTGGCACTGAAGAAAGAATTAACTATTAAGTTCTCTTACATGACATTAAAAGAGTGAGTAAATTACAATAGCACTAGTTTTAAACCCGTGCGTTGCACGGGAGTACAATTCTATATATGCATTTAACGTTAAGACAAATAAGTATATATTCTCATGATATATCTATTTTTATGTTATATGTCTTAACTTCATAAGAGTAACAGTATGCATAGAGCATCGAGATATTCACATCATATATCGTTAAATATAATAAAAATCACTCTTAGGATTAGGTAAAAAACAACAAAGTTGGTAATGATATAATAAAGATAATGTATTTTTATGTTCAAAATGTCATCTTTGAGTTCAAAGTTATGTCATATTTCGATAAGTTTTTATCT
>JAYMTK010004783.1:0-10797 GCA_036897405.1 Pelargonium myrrhifolium | reverse complement strand
TGTTAGATGGGATAGAGATTGTCACTGATCCTACATAGTACATAAACATATATATATATATATATATATATATATATATATATATATATAGGCCTGTAAAATGATACTATCATATTTGCTAAGAATCTTCTGCTTCTTCAAATTTGCATCATTCATATTCCTTTTTGGCCTTAGCAATTGATGTCACTGCAGTTTACAGCCTTTCTTGCCTCCAAGATGAGCAATCATCTCTGCTTGAACTGAAGCAAAGCCTTGTGTTTAATTCTACTCCGTCCTCTAAGCTGGCGACGTGGGGCACCTCAGGATCAGATTGCTGTTTTTGGGAAGGCATAACCTGCAGTGCTGCTGGTCATGTTATTGGTCTTGACCGAACAAATTTCCAGTGGAATTAACAACTCTACAAGTCCTCTTTTTGATCTCCATCATCTCCAGCTCCTGGATTTGTCCGTAAACAACTTCAATGAGCCTCTGCAACTGATTTCCCTTGTCAAGCTTCACTCACTTTCTACCATTGATTTGGGTGACAACAAAGTATCAACTGCAGTTCTTGATTCTCTTGATAAATTCCCCAACTTGACTGATTTAAGGCTTGGCTCTTGTGGGTTGTATGGAAACTTTCCGGAGAAGATCCTCAATATACCCACTCTTGAAAGGCTTGACCTGTCCAATAACGAATTGCTTTCCGGTATTTTTTTGTTAAAATTTTCTCAATCTGTACTTGACAACTCAGAATCTTTGACACCTTGAAATAAATTGACTATTTTTTCAGGAACACTACCAGACTCCATTGGTAGCCTGAAGATGCTGACAGGATTAGATATTCGGGATTGCAGGTTCAATGGTTCAAGTACTAATGTGCTTTGGGAAAATCTTGATAATCTTGTCGATCTTGATTTAGATGGCAATGCACTGAGCGGGGATATCCCATTGTCTTTGTTCTCCCTTCCGTTGTTGAGGTATTTATACCTTTCTGAGAACCAATTCAGTGGTGAAATAGGTGAATTTTCAGTTGTCTCACCATATTCTGTTTTGACTATCCTTGATTTGAGAGGCAACAAGTTGAAAGGGCCTGTTGAAATAATGCACTTTCTAGAATAGCTTAAGTGTCATCTCCATAATTAGTGTGGCTTGCAAGGTTATTATGTGTCAACTTCCTAATCTAGAGTTGCAAATATAGTGACACATATGTATGATTATGTGTCTATCTTAGAAACTACAATACCATGTTTAGAGACATGTGTCTATCTAGGTGTCTCAAGCATGAATGTCTAAAAATCTCTATAAATATGTATGTTGCATCTTGTAATGAATCAAGTCGAGTGAAATACAAAAGCAAGAGTTAGTAGTTAGCATTAGTCTTCCTTTTATTACAAGTCCATTCTTTAGTTAGTGTTTGTAGTTTTTCCATCCACTCTCATATTTCCATCAACACCTAAATTTTCCCCCATTTCTAGTCACTCTCCTAGTATCAAGTTCCTTCCATACCAACGTCTATCTTCAAACTTCAGAGCCTTGAATTGCTCGACATTTCTTGCAAAAATTGGAGCGGAACTATTGACTTACCCAACCTATTTCAAAACCTTGGCAGCCTTTTCTTCATAGATCTTTCTTTCACCCATTTGTCCATAATGTGGGATAGTGTTGCTTTCAATACCACCATTGACTTTTCATCATTTCCTGAGGAGATATATATGGCCTCTTGCAATCTAAAAGCATTTCCTGATTTCTTGAGATATCAATTCAAAATAAAAGCACTAGACCTTTCAAACAACCAAATTCATGGGCAAATACCTCATTCGATTTGGAAACCTTCTCTTTTTGATCTTAATCTTTCTCATAACTCGATGACGGGTTTCCAAGGATCTTTTCCAAATCGTACTTCTCTTGCCTCTCTTTGGTACTTGGACCTTAGTTCCAACCTACTCCATGGCCAAATTCCTCTTCCACCATCTGCTGAACATTTGGACTACTCCAGGAATAATTTCAGTTCCACAACTCCACTTGAAATAGGAAGTTACGGTCCCTACATTGGATTTTTCTCTCTTGCAAGCAGCAACTTTCAAGGTATAATCCCTCCATCAATTTGCAACATCACTGACCACTATGGAGATGTTCTTGACTTATCTAATAATTCACTCTGTGGCGCCATCCCTCCATGTTTGGTTCAAGGTATGACTTCTGCTAAGTTTGGAGTACTAAATTTTAGAAGAAACAAACTTAGTAGGAACATTCCAGATTTATTTCCTGCTAGTTGTTCACTACAAACTCTTGATCTAAGTCATAATCAACTGATCGGGATGGTTCCAGATTCTATGCTTAATTGCAAACTTTTGAAAGTTTTGAACTTAGGGAACAATAAGCTGACTGGTGGTTTTCCATGCTGGTTAAGGGATATATCCAGCATGCAAGTGCTTATTCTGAGGTCCAACAAATTCTACGGCTCCATTGCTTCTGCACTTACCCAGAGCAATGCAGCAAGTGCTACTTGGCCAAAGCTTCACATTATTGACATAGCTTCCAACAATTTCAGTGGTGAACTCCCATATCAAAGCTTCAAATCTTGGGAGGCAATGTCCAAAGATACAACTCAATCAAATAGTACTGATCTTCGATATGAGTTCCAAGGAGGCGATGAGAAATACTATCAGGATACAGTGACAATTACCAGCAAAGCTCATGATATGTCGTTGGTGAAAATCCTAATTACAGTTCACACTTCTATTGACTTGTCATGCAACAATTTGAAGGGACTCATTCCTGAGTCAATAGGAGACCTCAAATCTCTTTTTTCTGTCAACTTGTCTCATAACCATTTTAGTGGGCAAATGCCATCATCTTTAGGTAACTTGAGAGGGCTTGAGTCATTAGACCTTGCAAACAACAGTCTAAGTGGAGACATACCAGTTCAGCTTGCTAGTCTCAATTTTCTTTCGGTTCTGAACCTCTCGTTCAATCAACTGGTAGGAAGAATTCCAACAAGCACTCAACTCCAATCATTTTCTGAGCTGTCTTATACAGGAAACAAGGGGCTTTGTGGACCACCTTTAGAGATAAACTGCACAAGGACTAATGCCCCTATTGTTCCAACTTCAGCAAATGATGGCAATAAGGAAATAATAGATTGGCAGCTTATATGGGCTGAAATTGGTTATGCTGTTGGTTTGGGAACTGTTGTTGCCTCACTTGTGTTGTGGAAAAGATGGAGGCTATGGTACTTTTCTTGGGTTGATCAAATTATTTTCAGGATTTTTCCTCGACTGGTCCCAGGAATTAGAGCTACTCATGAAAGAAGAGGAAGAGTAAACAGAAGAAGCCAGAGGCAGCAGAGATAGATGTATGATTGTTGATTTATGTCACCGTATCAGTGTTTGTATGATGATTGATGTATGATTGTTTACTTTTCTATGAACTCAAATCACTTTTGTGGTTAGAACATTAATGCTTGTTAAGGTTTCATGGTTCTTAACATGAATATAGGTTTTGAGATTGTATTGGGAAATCAATTCAATAACCCAAAATTAGAAGACATAAAATATATTAACTAGTATATTAGAGATATGTGCTCTGTCTAACATGAAATATATGATTTCAAACACATTTGATTATATTCTTAACTCAGTTCATGAGAATGACTTGTTAGGCACAACAAAGAATTTTAATATGCTAGAAATAGCAACTGCATATCATAGTGAAATTCTTTGCATTCGTATCAGAGAATCAATCATCACATCACTAGTTCAAACAATGAATCCCTCTCTAAGCTCAATCCTGACATTTACACTTCATTAAACCACTCATTTTTCTTGTTTTCTTAGTTACTTAAACCAATCATAATTTTGATTCATCCAAACATTTAGTCACGATCTATGCCGGTTGTTTGGCATCCTTAATTTCCAGTGATATATACGACCTATATTTACAGAACTATATTATTTAATTGCCCGTATTTACATTTGGTCAAGATCATGTTATATCATAACAAATACTCAGTATATTTGAACAAATTTACCAATTCATTGAGCTATTCCCATGTGAAACTGAATTCATTTCTCCATATTCATTGTGATAATAGTAATTTTTCAATTTCAAAATTAGAAACAAGTTGAAGGAATGAGTTTGGAAAGGTCAGTTTAGTTAGAACCAGCTAGTTATGCTCGACTTTGCAGTGTGATTGGCAAGTAATGAATGAAGTTTCTTCTGCTCAGGAATCTTGAAAGAAGTTTAGGTAATGAATTTACTCAAAATTGTGTATCTAAATAACGAACTATACAATCAAACATATACTAAATGTACACAAAATCTAAGTATCAACTCTTTTAGTAGCCACTAACAAGCAACTGTTGGGCTGTATGTCGACTTTGAGGGAAAGAAGCTGCAGACTGGGAACAGCTACTACTAGTGGTAGCTACGGAGTTAAGAAGAGCTTTCTCAAGTTCACTGCCCAAACCTCTTTGAACGAGGGAGTGAACATACTCCAAGAAGATTGAATCACATGGAAATATGATAGGCCCTTCACTTGACAGTCCGAATTCCTCCTCAGACATCCTGAAGAGTTCTTGGAAGATGCAATTGTTCAGATAAGCTATTGGCATCACGAAACGCTTCTGGTCAGTGCTGTAGATAACAAAATGTCCTTTCTCAGCCATTGACGATGTGCAAGTAGTATTTTCTGCATCATTAGTTCTTGGAGTGGTGATTCTTTTCCTCTCCAAGGCTGCTATCTTCTGCCACTTCCTTGCCATTTTGATGAGCTTCTTTGCACTGATCATCTTGTCTTTAGTTCACTGTAAGTCTTGAATATAGATATGAAGCAAGAAGGGTGAAAGAAAGATTTGAACTTTTGAGATAATTCCTGAGATGGTTGTTTAAGTGTTGAGTGAAAAGAAATGAGCAATGGTGGTTCCTTATATAATGGTACTACGCAAGATTTGAGCCATTCCATCTTAGGTGTGTTGCTTTTCTTGTGCTTGAGATTATCAATGCAGAGCCATGTGATCAGTCTTAAGAGAATTGATGTTTTGGAAAAGGACACATCAAGGAAGGAAGCAAAATAGAAGATAGTTATCTCATATTTGTCTGGTGGTACAAGGACACAATAGGTCCAACCATTTACAATAGCTGGCCATGACATTGACTCGCAATTGAGATCATATATCACAAACTACATTTCCTCTTCCTTTCCACCATAACCTCAGATTCAAACATTAACAACTGGCAATGGAGATGATAGTATTGTTCAAATGATGTTTGGTCAGGTCTATTAATTTTTATTAGTGTTATATTTCAGTACTTCATAATACGTCTGGGGCCTAGCTAACTGCACCATATTTCCTTGTCTCCAGTGCTGGTGAAGAGATTTAAAGCAAAAATGGTCTTTGTCGTAGTAAGACATTAGGATCAGATCGGATATACACAAGCCTGTCTTGTTTCATGGTTCACTGTTCACAGAAAGTCTAATGTGAAGAGCCTACAACTTCAGCTTTGGATCTGCTCAAACAAGTTCCCCACTTGCTATAATCCTTCACAGAAGAATGCATTAATATTCAAGGGGTTGTTCCTGGCTTGGCATGGCATGGCATGGTAACATATATAACTAGTCCAATCTCTTGGTCTCTACTAATCATCTGAATGTCATTTTGATCCCATGACAAAACATCCTTTCATATCTTCTGCAACTGAACTTTTAGTACCAACTAACTCATAAGTATAACAGAGAAGAGTTACTGCAGGTCAATCAACTCATTTCTTGCACAAGATGATTTTGGACTAGACTGCAATGGTCTTTCATCACGCGAATATACAGCTGAGTGGTACCTGAACAATTATACATCAGAATTCCATCTGTTTGGGGATGGTAGAATCTAAGTTGTATATATTGATGAGATAATATATTGAGTTGAAGAAATGACATGTCCGGTGTCCCCAACTTGGACTTGATCTATAAAAAAAATTCAAAAGTCCTTTGTTCAACGGACGAATGTGGGAAAGAAGATAGTAAAAATGCCGCCGGGTAGCATTTTTGAATTAGCTGTAACTTTTGATTGCTGGTGGCAGAGTTTAGTATATTTACCAATTCATTAGCATATCTTCAGCTATCCCCAATTGGAACTGCATTCATTTATGATAAATTGATTATACTAATCTTATATATATATATATATATAGGGTTAAAGGGAAATTTGGTGCCCAAATTTTGGGCTGAAACCAAATAGAGTGCCCAATCTTTTTTTTTACCAAAGTTGGTACCTAAAGTTTTATTTTGAACCAAATCTAGTGTCTGCCGTCAGTGCACCCTAACGGAACCGTTAGTTTGCTGACGTGGAAAATGAAAAAATCAAAAACAAACAAAAAATTAGAAAAATACAAAATTTCAGATCAAACTCATTATTTTTTGGTGTTTTTGTTGGTGTTCATAGTGTTCTTGTTGTGTTCTTCAATTTTAAAATCAAAATTAAACAAAAAAATCCAAATTATTTTGCTAATCAAACCCAAACAAATACAAAATTCAAAACATAATAAAAATCAAACTCATTCAAAAATCTAACGACACAAAACAAATTACAAATCCCTAACTCATTAAAAAAAAATTGAAACCCATATCTCATTCAAACACCATCCCTCTCTTCCTCCACTAAGCCTCTCTGCTAACCCACATCCCAATCACCAAAACCAGCAAAACCCCAACAATCTCTAACCCAATAACCAATCCAGTAACAACCTCCTTTCGCTGGAGATCACCACGGACCAGATTCGTGGGCGGCGTCGATCTGGTGCAAAAAATGAAGGGATTGTCAAAGTCACGGCCACGACGAGACTCACGGCGAAGACCTTCACTCTGTCGGAGCCTCGCCTGAAACCCCTCACGGGCAGATTCGCCAAACCAGCGGCGAACTCCGGGACGGACAGATCTGGATGGAGCAGCCCAGATCTGCATCTTGGCTTCCATATCCCGATGGTGGCAGAGCTCGGACAGCAACGCCACAGTGTTCGACGATGGAAGAGCTCAACTAATCGGCGACTTGGATTGAACGATCAAAGACGAAGCTCACAGCTGCGGAACCAAAACGAGTGGAGCACGGATCAGAGCAATCGAACACCGGTTCTGTAGAGAGAGCTCAGACAGGCTCGGTGTTGGCCTGATAGGAAAAAGGGACGGAGCTACTAGATCGGAAAGCTTCCCGTCAATAAGTTTGAAGCACAGAACGGCGAGACCCGCGATGGGTTGGGAGAGAAGAAGACGGGCTCCTCCGTCTTCGGCCAAGGATCACCGGCGCAAGCTCCGTGCTCAAAGGGAGCATTACTCCTCTCTGTTAAAACTTCAACAACAAAGAGAAAGGAAGGCGGAGTAAAAAATAAATAAATAAATAAAAAGGAGATATGGGTTTCAATTTTTTGAATGAGTTAGGATTTGTAATTTGTTTTGTGTTGTTAGATCTTTGAATGAGTTTGGTTTTTAATATGTTTTGAATTTTGTATTTGTTTAGGTTTGATTAACAAAATAAGTTGGATTTTTTTGTTTAATTTTCATTTTAGAATTGAAGAACACAACATGAACACTATGAACACCAACAAAAACATCAAAAAATAATGAGTTTGATCTGAAATTTTGTATTTTTCGAATTTTTTGTTTGTTTTTGATTTTTTTCATTTTCCACGTCAGCAAACTAACGGTTCCGTTAGGGTGCACTGACGGCAGACACTAGATTTGGTTCAAAATAAAACTTTAGGCACCAATTCTGGTGAAATAAAAGATTGGGCACCAAATTTGGTTTGAGCCCAAAGTTTGGGCACCAAATTTCCCTTTAACCCATTTTTTTATCATAAAAGTAAAATGTAATCGTAATTACGTCATATTCCACACCATAAAAAAGTCATATAATTATTGTCAATGGAAAAAGTTAACACCGTTACTGAATTTAACTTAATTGTTAAAAGTTGAAAGTTCACGCACTTATATTTTACAAAGCTTGTCAAAAGTGACTAATTTGTACATGATGAGTGATTTTTAAGACCACTTTTCCACACCTAATTTATGCACTTTTCGCTAGTTTCACTCTCGTTTTCACCTTCACTTTGGTATGATTCTTGCTTGTTTCATATGAAAATGCACTTGTTACTCTTGATGGTGCCTTGTGTGAATATTTATGGTTTTTGGCTCAAAAATGTGTTATTTTGGGCTCAAAAGTTCATTTATGCTCATATAATACTTGTGTTACCTTTTGATGTTCAATATAGGTCATGACAAGGATATGTGGACATGGAGGGGAGCTAAAGGAGCCAAAACATCAGTATAAAGTCACCCAAAAAGGCTTGAGGCGCGGCCCATCAAGGAAGCACAATATAGAGCATTCAAACCAAGATAGCCTTATCTTGGTTTAAAATTCAAATGTGCATATCAGCACATTGTGCCGCTGTGTCGCGGCACCATGCTCTATGTCGTGGCACCACGCACTATGCCGCAACACCAGATCAATTTTCAGCCTATAAATAGAGGCGTGAGTGCATTGAAGAAAGCATCAATTAATGTAGCTTGTAGATCAATTGTAGGAAGTAGTAGGAAGTGTATGAGTAGTATAGAATAGTTGTAAACATATTTATTTTTTTGGTTTTCTTAGATTAGAGTAGAGAAGTTGTAGAAGCAAGAAGTGAAGAGATCATCAACAACCCGGCTTCACTCTTTGATTTTTTTGATTTTTGATTGATCTCTCTATCATTCTTAGCTCTACTAGGGATTCATGTTCTCTTTTTCTATCAATAATACTCTTTATTTTGATCCAATGAAGTTTACATCTTTTGGCGTCTCTTTTTTGTCTATAAGCATGAGGAGCTAAACTCCGATTTGGGAGGAATGTGATTGATGATTTGAGGTATGGGATGAAACCCTTCATTGCTTTAGTATTTGTTTATTGGTTTTGTTCTCTGATTTGTTGAGCTTAATGTTTGCGATTGTCGTAATTAACCACGCGCATGATCGCAGTATGTATCACTCGTGACCGGGGGTATTATATGGATCAAACCATGAGGTTGAGCGATCGCATCTTCAGTGATGGACACTCTCTGCTTGCTATGTAGCCAGCTTCATGCTAGACTATATGTGAGTCTTGGCAATAATATTCCTTTGGACGCAATTATTAGGGCTAAGTTGACCCAGTATTCAGTCTAAGTTAAGTGCACCCTACCATGATTAGGCCCTTGTGTATTTATTAGCCGAGTAGCAAAACATGCACACGTACCTAGCAAGGTTAGTAATCCCATAACTCATATCATATATCAATCACATCCCGGTCATCTTCTTCTCTACTCATAAATCTATTTCTTTATTTTTATACTTTTTATATTTTCAATAAACAAACCCTTTTCAAGTGAATCGTTTACTTTTATTGTTCATACTTTGATTATTCTTTAGTAATTTCTCGGGCTACCACGAATTTCTCTGTGGATCAATACTCGGACTTCCATAGTTCATTTTATTATTACTTGACGACACTGGTACACTTGTCGGCGGTTAATCACGCTGACAATAGTCTTGAAAAAGACTGTGTCACGCTTTTGACTGTCAAGCTTTTGGCGCCGTTGTCGGGGAAATTTCAGTAATCGGGTGTCTCGTATAGAGCTCCCGAACTTCAATGTTTTCCCCAGTTGTGTAAATTTTGTAGGAATCATATATAGGATGGGAGGCATTCAATAAGTGCGTGGGAGAACAAAAAAGAGCACATAATTGCTCAATGGCTCAAAGAACGAGAATTAAGCTATGATCCAAGTTATGAGCCAAGTCACGTACTCCAAGCAAATGGTGAAATAAGTGAGCATGATCCATACCCACAAGCATATGTTCCCGAGTGGTCACACCCTCCACCAATGGCATGGAATCAAGATTCATTCTACTCAAATAGCCAAGGCAATGTGAATACGAATCAATGGGACCCAGATGAAAACTCTTGGGGATTCGAACTCAATCATATGGCAAAATTCTACAACCCTCAAGAGTTCAACAACAACAAAGAGATTACTCGAGAGTTAGAGCTCATGTCCATCAACAAAGAGATCACTCACGAGATGGAGGATGATGATTCACTAATGTCGGAGAACATAGAGAAGGGAATTGAGTATGCGAAAGCCCTAAGTGGTTTCCTCAAGTTCAAGGAGTTGTTTGGGAGTTCGCAAGACGTTGTTGAACCCCTTCCAACTAAAGACCAGGAAGAACACCAAGAAAGAGAGGAAGAACAACCTGGCGTGTACAAGAAAATTTCTCTGCCCGGTGCTCCGACTCCAATTGTTAACTTGCCTGAAAAGGAGGTTGTTTGGGTTGAGTTTCATGAGTTGTTTTGACCTCTCTTAATTGAGAAGATTGAAGAACACCATGAAGAGAGGAAGACAAACCCAACTTACTCAAGGAAATTGCTCCGCTAGATGCTCCGATTTCCATTGTTGTAAGTCCTTCTTATTTAACTTTTGAGGATGACCATGAAAATATGGAGTTGAAAGTTGAAGAGCATTATGTTGATTCAACTCCATACTTTTATGAGGATCCTTTATGGAGGGAAGACTTATTTTATGTTTCCAAGATTTCTTTTGAAAAGTTTTTATGGTTATTCAATGATCAAGGGAATTGAGAATATTATATCCCTCTTTTTACCTCCATTTTTGTTGGGAATAACTTTAGTGTTAAGGTCTCTATTGAGAAGAGGAGGTGGAAAAGGAAGAAGCGACTGAAGAATAGATTTTTGCTAGGAAAGTGGAGGTTGAAAGGTGATAAGCCCTCACTTGTAATAGGCTTTGATGGCTGCCCACAAAATA
>JAYMTK010004782.1:0-10800 GCA_036897405.1 Pelargonium myrrhifolium | reverse complement strand
AAAATAAAATAAAAACTCAGAGAATCACAAAGTTAAAGCACTATGTGGCAGATTTACTTGAAAATTAACCAAAAGCACGACTAGTCTACCTTCCAGATCATGAAACTGCAACAAGGCCTCATAAGAATCAAAATGACGAGAAAAGACTAAATTTGACATTAGAAGATATTTAACAGTTGGTACAATCAGGGTATGACATCAAAGAAAGACAGTAATCAGATGACAAGCTAATGTTAATGTTCGCCAATAACCTATATTCCATACTAGGCTCAAGTTTTACAAGAAATTCAAAAAACTTGACACTCCGGTCTAACCATCCCATATCAGTTCAATAATAAATCTCTATCATTTGTTACTCTATCATTTCCCTTATCGGGACAGGCCTATAATCAGTGGGATCTCAATCAAGCTACCTATTCAATACAGCATCATCTTTCTCAAAATACATAAACAGATCAAGAATCCTGACGATATTTAGTTATTTTTCCAGATTATTCCAACACATGATGCATGCGTGAACCCACCAAGTTCCAAATAGATTTCCTTCACAGAACTAAATCTTCTCTAACTCTCAGATAAAACTACAGAGTAATAGTAAGTGTATGCTGCAAAAATGTATTTATTATCAAACAAATCATAGTGGACTAAAATCACTTCCAAGATGGAGAGTAGAAAGGGAAGAAAAAAGTTCATAGATGAGGTTCTTTAAACAAAAAACCTACTCTTTCCTGTGATAACAAGAAAAGGAACAGAAAAGAACCATAACAACTGAAGTTGAGTAATAAACATAGAACTCTCACTAACAAGCTCAATATTATGCAAAAATTTATGGCATGATTACTCTTAAGACTATAAAATGACGTAAGTACTTAAAAATGAAAGAGAAAACATTCTGCAATGCAAGTTTCTCTGAACTAAAGAGCATGTCTAGATACATTTATGTAGATGGAAAATTATATAGGAAATGTTGAAATAATTGAGCTGTACACAATGTTCACCCATTAGGCAACTAGTAATTCATTTCCACAGGCAAGATTCGATAACTAGAGAAAACAAAGTCTCTTACATATTGAACAAAATGATAACTCAATTATCACATAGCTATTAAACAAATATGATCGTGTGAAATTTGCAAATGTAGATTAATATACTCATATTGAAATGAGAATGAGAATGCTAACACTATATTGCCAACAGTAAGAAGTATAAAATCTTCAATGAAACCTGATGTGCAAATGTATAAGAATCGAGTAATTGGACCAGCATATAATGCGGATACTCATGAATTGCAGAAAAACTTAGAATAACCCCAACAATTCCCATGTGTATATTTAACAATGTACTGGAGTAGTTTTTTCTTTTCCAGGACCTAAGCACTCGCACAATCACATTTAGTTTGGTATTCTCAAAATTTTAAGACTTCTAATAAAATATAATAACTGAATGAAGTATGCATACTAAATTGTACTGCACTAATCCAAATATACATGTAAAATTGGACAAAAATCAAGACAATTTCAGATAACTTCCTAACAGAAAATGAAAGTTTCTTATTTTCTGTTCTGGTAAAACGCTGCTGTTAGACACAGCAAGTATGTGAAACACAATCCCACACCATACTTGCATTCTTTCCTATCATGAGACTTTACACAAAAGAATTCTTGTTGCATAAGACTGATTGTACTGGAGTCTCACTTTCATCTCCCAACTGAGATGCCACACCCACACCATAATTTTACAAGTAATGCACTGGCATTAAAAAGTGATTTAAAACACTTACCTCATATGCTGATGTAAGCAACACCAATCAGATATTTGAATGTGAATAACCCACGAGTAAAACTCAATAAAATTACAATGGGCTCTGATGAATTGATTGTTTCCCTAGTCCCTACCACTTCTAGAAATCAAAGATGAAAAACAAAGCATAAACAAGACAATGAATCACAGGAATATGCCAGAAACTATTCAAAATTAGCAAGGCAATTGGCATTATCATGTGGGAGAATTTTCAAAACATAATAATTAATAATATAGATGCCATTGAGTTATATAAGTTTCAATCTTTTATCTAAAGATTCTTCAAAAATCTTTTATCATAAAGAAGAAACGGCTGCTTAAGCTTAAAGCAAAATCCAGAAACTATCTTTGGCCCATAGTGAGATATATGAGCTCTCCTCTGATGCTGGTTCAGAGCCATTGCAAAACAAAACATGCCTAATTAGCCTTTCTAACATACACATACTCTATTATCTATAACAAAATATATAAATAAATAAAAACTCTCTTAAAGATATAATTTGATAGCATTCTTATTCTTGTAATAATATATGATGAAGTAGACATCTCAACCTCGAAACAGGAATAAAGTGATTATTTTAAAGTACCAATGTATCAGAATACATGGTTCAAAACTTGAGTCATAAATAATAGGGACAAAGAACATGTTGTCTTATCCTGAACAGCTCAACTAAGGATCAATATCTGATGAAAGTGAAAAGGCTCCAAAAACAGAATTATTGATCCTAAACCATAAATTACATGCATGGTTTGCTGAAACTTATGGTATTCTTCATGGTTTAATGGATCAGCAAAGGAGAACTTATTTTAAGAATTGAGATCCTACTTTTTATAAGTAAACAAGCCTTCAATTAAGAATTTAGTTGCACATATCACTTGGCAACACTTCATACCACAGAAATCAGTTCAAATCCACACGACTAATTTTCTATAAAATGTACCTTGTTAAAAGTCCAACCAAAAGCTTAAATATTCAAAAATATATTGATTATAAGACAGATAGATCAACTGAACAGCCAAAATTTGGGGCAATGTTACATAACTCAGATCAATAAAACAGTTAAGTATTTGACAGGATTATTGTATAAAAGAACTTCTAAGGAGATACTAAAACAAAAAAACACAAGGCTGCAGACAAAATGAGCTCTTAAGAAATACAAAACCAAAAACGTAAAGAGAAGGCAAAATATGACATCGTCCAGTAGTAAACTTAAGAAAACTAACAATGGAGCTAGGGTAAAATAATCTGAACACTGTCATATTGATGAGCAGGAGCATTAAATAATTTGAGGTGGACAATAGCTATGAATTTGAAAATTGATCACACAATTTTACATAACTTTCAAAATATTATTCGTATAAAAATAAAATAAAAATATTTATTAGATCATCAAGCTAATACGACATTGATGGGCACGTGCATGAAATAACGTGGGGGTAAATGTGCAGATTACACAAAGAAAGCAGATTTCTAAGATGCAATTTTTCATCACTTTTCAGAAGGATAAAAATGCCTTTTGAGTGTTATTTTTCACAGTATTAAGTAAAAGACAGAACAATGCCCATTTCTTGATCTGTCTTTAGCCTTTCATTAAGTTTGCCTAAATCAATTTCTTCGCTAATTAAAGGAAAGACATCAGACGAGAGAGTGTGGATAGTTAATGATGCTAACGAGGAACATCTATATTTAACTATATGCTCTGTAAGCCATGCCAAATTTCTCTTGGTAATAGGGATCCTCACAAATATTTGCCAAGAAAGCAAAAACTATAACCAGCTCTTCTCATTTCTGAAATTAAAGCATTTTAAATCTACAAAGCCACCATCTCGATATGCAAACATGATGGTATTGTGAATGTCTAGAATCTGTTCTTCATTTAAGACAGCATATATGAAGAGATTCATTATTCATATGCATGAGATGAAACTAGTATTGAGAAGATATCTCATCTCACTAACTCATCCATAAAATAAGTGTCGAAAGACAGTCTCTTAACTATCTAACCATGCTACTAAATAGGGTCAAATATGAAGTGACATAACAAGGAACTATCAGATAACAATGTTGCTTTAACAAATAATTCAGTGTCTTTATAAGGGCAAGTGTCTGTGGGTAAAAGAGGCAAACAGAATGGAGGTACACACAATAGTAATGAATAACTCAAGCTTCAAAAGACCCAATTATGGGTATTTATCTCCAACAGCATACTAACAAACAAATATTAACCATTATAATGGAACAAGAGAATTAACTCCACATAAAAATTATCAGTCTACAGTTGCACAAAAGAAATTATCTCAGTCAGCTTACTATTGAACCTATATTCATTTATTTCAAGCTTCAAGGAAAGAACATGAGGAAATGTCTTGCTTTGGCAGAAATGGTTATATTGAACTTCAAGCTAAGAAAGACACGATAGGGTCAGAAGATTCACAAACAAAAACAAAGAAAGCGAGTTTAGAACATAAGAGATAAAAAGAAGTGGATAGAAAACATGCAATGTGATAACATTAATAAGGATGAACAGGACTTGCTCAACATACGTGGAGCAGTCGTATATACAAATACAGTGCTGCAAGGTTTTAACCTTGGATTCTCCAACTTTACCTTTCCTTCCCCAACAACCAAGTCAACTGAATCCCTGCACCTCTGGGCTGTCTGTTCATGCTCATCTCTATATCTATTGTTAGAGCTTCTATTAAAACAGTTGGCATTATTCCCTTCTCTTATCTTTCCATATTTGTGCTCCTCAAGTTGCATGCCATCGTTAAGCATCCCATAATGTAGGGTTCTACATTTAGCACGAACATTCCCAAGTCCTGAAATTTTTTCATCAGCATATAATTCGTCCTCTTGCTGCCTTGAAATAATTTTATCTTCACTCCATACTTCAGAATGACAATTATAGCTTCCTCTCCCCAAATGAACCATATCATCAGGATGAGGATCATTATAGCTTACAAGCCCGTTGCTCTCTCTTCCTTCCTCATCACAAATTTGCCTCTTGTATCTCCCATATCCTTCAGTTGATCTGGGGTCATAATCAACATTTCGTGGTGGCCTGGTAGGATACCACCTACCTCCATCTATATGAGATTCTTCATAACAATGAGAGGACAGAGATTGATGATTAGAGAGTCTCCAATGCTCATCTTGGTATTCTGTAGACTGTGAGCAACCCAAAGAGAGTCTGTTTCTGTATCTACCACTTGGGCTAAGGTTTTGCAAATCGCTTCCAGAAAACTGCAGATGTCTTTCATATCTCTGTGGCATATAGTTATTTTCATTTTTGTAATCACGAGACATGCCACCATGACCCGCTTTCTTTTGAAATTGTTGTTTGTCAATCTTTCTTCTCCATCCAAAATTCCTTTCCTCAACAGTATAGGAAGAATGCTTCGAAAACCCCCACCTGGAGCCCCTACAAGTAAAATGACTCATGTCACCAGTAGAGAATCCTCTTCCAGCACTAAGCCGATCATCTTCCATACCCTCATTATCCAGTCTGGTATTTTTTTGTTTATGAGGAAATTTCCCATCACCCCAATATTGTCTTGGAGATGGATCCATCTTGTCAATAAAACGTTGATGGCCTTTCCTTCGAGGATATTTTGTGTAACTAGTATGATCATAATCTTCTGCTTCTCTATAAAAGGATAAATCTTCATTGTCATAATAATCAGAACAGTGAACACTTTTCTTCTGTCTGCTACAAGCAAATGGCGTGTAATCCCTATCAAGAAAAATCTCTGTACCTGACATGGGGATTGATTCATCACCATTTTCAGTGTGGATCTTTAGTTCAGCAACACTAGGAATTCTTCCATTGGAGTCATTCTTTTCCCGTTTGATGGGCATTTTATTTCTAGAATAGTAATCCTTGCTATCACCTGGATTCATTTTGACCCCGTTGCTTCTAGGGCTGTTATAATCAGATGTCACTGTCTCCCGTAAGTCAGTGCCAGAATCTGATAGCGATCTGACCAAAGGATTAACAATCTTTTCTGGTTTGATATGAATACAATCTTTAGACACTTCAGAATCACTGTCAATAGAGGATAAGGTTGGACTGGGTGAGTCCTGATCACCGAATGATATTTCTGATTCTAATAGGTATGGATATGCGTCGCAAGTATCTACAAAGACTTCTTCACTAATGTTCTTTTCAATTTCCATTCCTTCAGCTTTTCCTGTTGGCGTGCAAACATCCACCTTTACATGATTATGTATATCCACATCAGAGGCAAGGCTATTGCCAATATTAGAATCCAAAGACATTATAGTTGGTGCAGTTGTAGGCTGGGTGCACCTACTAGACAGAAAAGAAGCATGTTCGTCAACCGTTAATTTCAAACAATTTAGAATTTACAAATACAAACATGTTTTAATACATGAATTTTAAGTGTGTCACTAAACAACATTGATGTGAGTGTTGTCTCACCCATCAAATGAGAAATAAACATTACCCAGAAAGAGAATAACATCCCCTGGCTATGCACTACAGCAAGCATTTAGTTGAATAGGATTAGCAACAATAAAATGTACTCCACATTGCTTCTATTTTTCAATTCTTTACAGAAATGACTCTTTTAGGCACTTCACATTTGGTGCAGAAGTAGCAGGCTAGAAAAAAGTAAAAAGAACAAAAATTCATGTAGGGATGTATCTGAACAACCTAAACCAGTAAACATTACATTAAATGCTTTTTTAAATGTTTAGTCCCCCAACCCAATTCAAGAATTTAACCATACTGCCTAAGAATTCAAAAGATGAGGTACCTTTATGGCAAGTGAATATGTGGAAAAATCAACAGCCAAAACAAGTAATTCTAATCCAATATCCGATATAATTCAAACCTGTCTAATCTTCTGACATTTCCTTCACAAGATTCTATGGAACGGTTATCTCCACTGGCATTACTACAACAGTTAATCTCCTTATTACTATCCACATCCAAATCATGATCTTCTAATTTTTCTTGCTCTTTGCTATCATTATGGCCAATTTCCTTGCTGTCAGAACGAAAGGACTCCTCAGCAGAGTCCTGCACATTAATCTGTCCCCAAAAAACATACAATAAGTAATGACACAAGAAAATATAGCTGCTTTATCAGGCTAGGAAATCAAAGTGCACCAGTAGCATACCTGTATCACAACATCAGGATACCAACTATTTGGACGTCTAATATCCATGGATGATTGCCGTTCACCAATGCTGTCTTCGACGGGAATTGCTCTGCCTTTTGGCTGAAGTCAATTTTTTATTATTTATAATTAATGCACTGAATTGGAAAAGGAGTGGAGGAAAATTAAGCAACTTCCCAATTTAGACATACCAGGTCACTTGGCCTCCCTTTTCCATCAGATAATTCTGAAGGAGAAACTATTCTTCCTGACCCAATTTGTTGATTTTCACTCCGAGCTACTTGGACTAGTTTCTCACGCATAGATCCAGCTCCATAAACCTATTTTAAGTAATGCACCTTTTCATTAGATATCACCAGTTCAGAAAATTTTAAACAACTTGATAAATTGCCATCTTAGAAATCAGGAGTCAACAGCTAAATAAACTACCTGACTAGACTTGAAAGACTCATAAACTGGGAACCTAGTTTGCGTAGATGATTGCTGCCGATAATGCTCCTGTAAATAGATTATGATACTATTCATCAGAGGTCATCTCAAAGAGAAAATTTATATACAGTTGTCAAAAGCTAGAGGCAAGTGCAAAGAAGCATATGAATTACATGCAAAGTCTTAAAAAAATTCAGCCTTACAGACCAGATTATGTATATATTTTCTACCATAAATCATTCAGAATAACATTAACTTCATGTGTCTAATTACCAGGGAATTGCAGTACTGTTTCCAGCGACCCTCATTAAGACCAAAATTGAAGAAATCGGTTATATCGACTCCAGGATACCTCCACGGCTTCTCCTCAAACGTATCAATATTTATGTCTAATATAGTCCTGGAAGAAAGCAACAGAGATAGTGCCCCATAGTCAGATCATTAACAGAATACTGAAAGAACTAGAACTAAAATGATAAAAATAAAAATAAAAATAAAAATAAACAATATAGGGTACAACTGTACAAGTTTTAAGCTTAACTACATATGATCTTTCACATGCCCAATCTACACCACACTAACTATGGCATTTATTCTCATCACAAAAACATAGCCTTCCCACCATATTCATTTCTTCACATGCACAGGAAATGGAATGTGCTACTGTTATAAATAATAATAATAATTATACCTGCATAAAAGTTGTAAACTATTTCTTGGTTGTATGTACTAACCTATACCGCGGAAGCCAGAAACCATACCCCTTTTGAGTGACAACTGTATTGGCTTTGGCATGAATGCGAGCAACCTGACCTGAGCATGAGCCCTGCTGCGCATTGTATCCATTAACTTCCCAATCACCTCTAGGTAACATGGAAGAGAAGGCTGTCACCCCCGTGAACCCATTGAGAGTTGTATTACTCGGAAATAGTGATCCATGGTGTCTCATGTACTACATAGACAGAAAGACACCTTATTTAGGTTGCACTAACATCAAACAGCTCTCAGAGCCACTGTTTCAGTAATATCTTAACTGACAGTTGTAGCAAAGAACATATGATTGGAATTTCATATGAATTATCAAACTGGAACAAGATGATCCAATCATCAAGAATGACCTTTATCCTCCCTCAACACGATATCTTACTATTAGAATAAATAAAACATATAATAAAAAAGGTAAGCAAACAGCTCAAAACTTTATGATGCCTCCACAGACTAATAATGATGTATGAGTAGAACTATAATCAAATCTATGGTTCACTGAAAACTAAATGTGGGCACTGGTCCATCAGCCATGCAGTAGTGTAGCAGTTTTAGCCAATTTTTCAATAGTTGAAGGAACCAAAAAAGAGAGAATGTTTTGATATTTGTAAGACTCATCTGATATTTAGCCAAAGAAAGGGTCAGAAAAATTAAGGTTCAAGCAGGCATTTTCAAACTGTTTCCTTTCCACCTCACTTGATCTAAACTTCTGATAGTCAAAAGCATGGACTTGGTTTAACTTCCTCTCCCCTTCCCAAATAAAAATCAAAGCATTTGGATTAAAAAAAAATATACTGGATTGGGAATGAGATCTTCATTCCAAAGCCATTCACATGACCAAAAGGTCCTAATTCAAATATGAAGAATGGGAATCACATTCTTGTTCCCATTCTTGATTCTCACTCAGTCACTTGTAAACAAAAAATCTAATCCAAATGCTACCTAAACTGAAGTGGATGATATATGCCATAAAAAGAAGTAACGCACAAATCGTAACAAAGACTTTAAGACTCACTTCACGCAACGATCCAGTGTGGAGTATACACAAACACACATAATAGATATCAAAGTCGCACTTGATGCCAGAAGGAAAACCCCAAAATGATAAAAATCTAGTTTAATTTCTGAGCAGCACAAACGAATGTGCTTATACATTATATGATTCCATAGACATCCATCCAGTCAACTTAACACATTGTGCAATCAATACATTATATGATTGCAATACATTATATGATTCCAAAGACACACAATGGGGATGATAAATCATGATTTGAGAACACATACACTACCTTGTACTGAGAATTATAATTAAGCTTCACTCCATTTCTGCCCTCCACACCAGTTTGATCAGTAGAGTTGTGCTCCAACCCTTCACCAAACTGATCACCCTTACTCCAGTTCCTGCTCGACCCATTTCCCTCCGCAAAATTCTCATCCTGCTTGTGATCCTCATCCACATTACAACCACCTCCACCACCCCAGAACTTGCAATCATCATCATCATTCAGTACAATATTGAAATCATCCTCACTGTCACTCCCATTATCAATAACATCCACATCCCTATCCCCATTTTCTTCAGCTATACGAGCCGAGCAATCGTCAAAATTCTTCAACTCGGAGGCTAAACCAGCATTAGCATTACTACGATTCTCTGGTTCAGCCTCTACTCGAGAGGAGTCCGATACGGCATTGATGGCCGAACTGGCTTGAGCCTCTACATCGGCGTACAAGTCGCCGAAATCATCATCAATGTCGGCCATTATTGGTTAAACCGCAGAAATTGAGATGCAAAGGCTAATGATATTCCATTGGTGGGTATGGAGTGAGAAAGCAAATGAGAGCAAAGTGCAGACCCCAAAAACCCTAGAGGACCTAAAACCCTACTTCACAGTCACAGAGACTGTGTGACTGTCACTGACTATGAGTCTAAGCTTTGTTTGACTAAAATCAGAATAGCGTGATTCGTTTGGGGTTTTGTATACTGAAACAAGAGATCAGGAGTCTCATCCAATTAATTTGGCTGAGAATCTCAGCAAGACACAAAAAATATAAATTCGGACGGGTGTTTCGCGCCCACAAATTCACTGGGACGGATATGGGTATTAATGAGGGATGACCTCATTAGCCATAATTTATTGGTTGAGAGTCTCAGCCAATAAATCATGGCTGTGATTCTTTTTTCTCCTGAAACAAACAGGAAAACAAAAACAGGCTTCACAATTTTGTTGGGGTTAAATGGTTACGGACCCCTAAACTTGCGTAGATTAAGAAGTTGGCTCATAGTCTGTATTATTTATTATTTATTTTTGTTTTTTGTTTAAATTATGGGCTTGTAAAGCATATTTGCATTTTGACGGTCGATATCTTTAAGCCGTTTGACCACATCCAAACTAATTTTCATTCGAGGTTTGTTCGAAGTCGAAAACTTTTTTCACTCACGCAGCTTGTGTTAACCAATTGCGCCAGCTCCATGAGTGCATAGTCTTTATTTTTAGTTGTTATGCTTTTTGAACTTTCAATTATTTTTAATTAGGATAATTACAGAAAGTACCCCTAAAGTATGCGTTTCGACAAATTGCACCCCTGAAATTTGATATGTTACTTTAAACACCCCTAAACTATCCAAAGATGTATCCGTACATTACACCGCTTGT
>JAYMTK010004781.1:0-10801 GCA_036897405.1 Pelargonium myrrhifolium | reverse complement strand
ATTAATTTTTTACTTGCCACGTCAGCATTTAAATATTAAAAATTTAAAAACTAACGGCGTCAGTTAAAATTAACGGATTCCGTCCATGAATTTAACGACGTGGCCTTATTTCATACGCTTTTCGGACTACTTTTGACTAAACTCACACACTTGCACGACGTTTGGACTAAATTCACACACTCGAAAGTTCAGGGACTTCCCCTAAATTTTGTGAATAGTACATGGACTAAAACTAACATTTTTCCTTTCGGATCATCAAGATGTTCTCAATTTTGAAGTCAATCTCGGATCGATGTAAACTAAACTGAAAATTTTACATATATATTTTTCATGTTTTTATTTTTGAAAAATTCAATTAAAGTACAATTTTAAATACCTCAATGAGATGAACATATAATTCTGTTCATGGGACGTTGAGATTGGTGAAGAAGAAGATGGTCGATCTCTGGTTGACACGTGCCACACATGCGTAGTCTTCTCAACCACCTCTGGTGTGCTCTATACACTTTCTTTCACTTTTCAACATTATGTAATTGTATTATTCTAATGTATATTTTGAAGAATTAGTCTTCAATTTGTTACTTCTAAATTTATAACATTATTAATAAAAAAATATATAGCTAATTGTTTATTTATAGAGTGCACTCGATATGGACAGTTTTATTATCTTGGAAGTAACACTGTAATATTATATCGTACGTAAGGGCTGATTCAAATGTTGACGTTTTAATTTAACAACCTTTTTCTTCATGTTGAGTCTCCAAAACACACATGCACGACTAATTAATTGTGTTTTGTTGCACAAGCATGATACGCCCAACACGTACAATGGTATAGATGTAAATTAAACACAATAACATGCTGACAATTTATACAAGACGTGTCGTTGCGAATGTGTGTTCGTGCCAATCATGTTATATTTTGTTTCTATAACATACATGAAGACATGTCTTGTTTAGGTTCAACACGATTACTAAACGTGTTGTGTTGTATCGTATCGTGCAACACACGATCAACTTCCAGCACAATACAATATACTAGTGTAAAATATTTTAAAATAATCTTCCTTGAAACAAACTTTCGACCAACTTCACCCATAAATATTTTCACGAAAGTCACACGCATTAACTAGCTTAGGATCTAACCTATAGGACTCACAAGACACAAAACCACGAAACTTCCTCACGTGTGTCCTCAACCAACCTAAATTTAAGGTCAAATATAAGTCCAAATTCAAATCCAATTAAAAAAAACGTAGGAGAATCTGGCAATAGCAACATGAAATATCATAATCAACGATGAGATCAGATCAGGTGGTCAATATATACAGCATGATCTGATGGAGCCATCTCGTGAACTTTCGCTCGTAATTATTTTATTCCATTACAAAATTTGGCTGTCTGGTTTTGTAGTATTGGACGTCATTGACCTATTTGTCATTTATATAAATATATATTTCTCGAGCCAGCAAGCGAGCTCGCATTAAAAAATGGCTTGAACTGTGCGCGAGAGAATCTCGCGTTAACTGAGACCTGAAACAAACGACACGCGAAGCTTCTTTCTCCTTAACGGCGAACAGTGAAAACATCCTTAACCTGACAATGACATAAGTAAGTTGTTGTAGTAAAATTACCACTACCAGGTTGATTTGTAATGTTCATTTGGGTTTGGGCCCATTTTGTAAGGCCCAAGTTGGTGTCCAATTAGGAAGCTACTGACTTGTGATGCACTTTAAGGTTTGGGCTGATGTTGGGCCAATCACATATGAAAATGAAGCCCTAAGAACATGTGTTATGGCCCAAGGACAGCTCTATAATTCAAGCTCTACACTAGGTGTGGGCTTTCGGTTTCGAACAGATTTGTTCGGGTCTAAACCTATGAAATCTTATTAACAAGATTGAACTTGTGTATTATTCATAAAAGAAGTGATGGAAGATTGAATTTTTAGTAATAAAAATACAAATTTTTGTATGTAATTCAATATTAGAGGGCTAAAAGGAATTTTGATTCAGTACGCGACCTTCCTCGCTCTAAGTCCCTTTATAGAGTGTTTTAAAATAATACGTAAAACGTATCATGATGTCAATTTTAAATTCAAATTTAAGTCAAAATTTGAATAACAAAACACATATGTATCAAATTAGGGTAAAATGTACATTAGTTGACTGATATAAAGTTATATCAGTTGCAACTTAATAAAGCCAATGAGGTGATGATATCTCATTTAAAATCACTTATACCCGCCAAAGTGAATTTGTGGGAGCGGAACGACCCGTCCGGATCCATGATTTTAAATGAGATGTCATTACCTTATTAGTTTAACTGATATAACTTTATATCAATCAACTGATATACATTTTACCCATCAAATTAAGCATCGACTCAAATTAAGTACTATTTTTTTAAAACAATTGATGTGCATATTTTGACTATGTCAAAATTGCCACAATTGAGCGTATTTGTCTCATTGTCCACTTATTAGAACGATTGTCTTGAAAATATTATAAATTTGAGATACTGAAAATAAATTTGGATGATTGACCTTTAGGATGGAGCCGGGTGCTTTGATCGTTTTCCTAGGAATTCTAGAGCTTGTGCAAGTGTAGCAAAACATTACCGGGAGACTATGGTGTGTGCCCATAATTTTGCTTATCATATGAGGGTAATATTATACTCTAAGGGACTCTAAATCATACCATGTTTGGGAGGGCTATATAGAGGATGTAAATTGTGCACTCTTGTTGCTAACAAGAGATGTATTTATACTAAGAACCTTTATTGTCACGTGTTGTTTGTGGTTGGTTATTGGTGGTAAGAGTTGCTTCACATGTTAGAGTTTTAACCTTTCATGTGTGTTGACAACGAACATCTAATGATTTTTAGAGCTTTGTATGCCCTGTTAACACAATGAGCGGGAATAAAGTCCATAAGAATACGTATTGCTTCGAGTAACATCTTAGTGTCCAAGTAGAACATGATATCGTGGTGGTGGCACGGTGAAGTGAAGACCTTGGCGACTCGCAGACTTTCCTTGAGCACCTTGGGAGTCTTCTTTGGATGTTAAATTAATGTTACGACCCTCCTTGGAACCCTTGGAAGTGATCCGGAAAATAACGCAATGATCAAACAGATGACAAGATGAAGTTTGTCAAAATCAACGTGTTTCATTGTGACAAGTCTGAGTTGATTGCGACAATACTTGTAGTAGTTTCGACTTATCACAACGAAAGAGGCCAAATGAGTGACGCTTTGAATGGAAGTTTCATTTGAGAGGGCGAAGTTTTGTTGAAAAGGGAGAATGATTCATTAGAATAAGATGAGCCGTTGTTGGAGAGGGAGAAATCTTCATTGGAAAGGGCTATAAGCTCCATTAGAAAAGAAGCATTCGTATTGTTGTCGAGGCATTTTCAATATGTGACACCCAAACGCCACATGTCACATTTCTATTAGCCGTTTAAATTTATAATTTTTTTAAAAAATAGCATTACAAAATTCAGACAAACTTCAAAACAAGTCCTATAATCTATACATACTATAAAAGCAGAACCAAAAATCAGATTTATAATGCGTATTAGAGCGCCACGTCATCAAAAAAATTATTTTGGCACAACATTTTATTTAATTATATAATTACCATTAATGTCTTATAAGGTAAGTAAAACGAAATTCATATAAATAATTATAATTTAATGTAATAATAGGAAAATAAATCATTAGTAGTACAATTTTTTTTTACATTTCATGTACAATTATTAGAATAAAAATATTCGGGTGCAAGGTTGAAATTGCATTTTTTTTATTGTTTATGTAATTAAATAATTTTATTTATTTTATTATAAATATTTCTAACATTCCGTGCAAAGCACGGGGCATAAACTAGTTATAAAATAAATGAGAATTTGAAGAAGGAATGACAATGTATCCGGATATTCAGAGTGCAGTGACAGTGAAATAAAGCGTAAGTTAGCAGACGGTGATTGTGTCTAAGATGGCGGGAGCGCAGCATTATAAATTCGCAAAATAATTTGGCGGGCGCGCTCATATTTCCAAAATTATCCACCATATAAATATAAGACCCCACAACACTTTTCACACTCTCGCTACACAATAAGCGCCAGCACATTTTTTCTTTCCCAAACTACCCTCACCCTCTCACTTCCGTTTCTCTCCTTTCTTCGCACCCAAAATGGATCGGAAGAAGAACCAAGTTGCCGCGAAACGAGGCTTGAAGCGAAAGCTCGAATTTGATTTCGAAGAGGAGAAGGATGATCGGAAGGCTCCGGGCCTCGCATCCGCCGGAGCTCAACGAGATCTGGCCCGAAAAGTCCGTGCTCAGGTGGAGGTCCTCGACTCCACCTTCTCCTACGCCGAGAAGGATCGCGCCGCCGCCAAGCGTGCCGTTAGTGTTCTCTGTGAATTCGCTCAGAACGGTACCGATTTCACTATGCTCTTGCTTATTTGTGTTTGAATCCTTCTATGTTCGTCTATGCATGTCAATCGGTACTGTCGCAGAAATGGAACCTCGTGTACTCAGTATGACTTGTGGAATATGAGAAATGATGCTCTTACAGTTTGTTTTTGTTTAGACAGGTTGTTTAGGCGTTTCTTCTTCTTTGTTTTGATTTATTATCCTGTTTTCCGTTGATACGCTCAGAACGGTAACAATTTGACTGTGCGCTTGTGTATTTGTGTTTGTATTCATCCATATGCTTGTATCAGTTGTATGCATGTTAATTGGCACTGTTGCAGAAATGGAACTGCGTGAACTCAGCATGACTTGTGTAAAATGAGAAATGATGCTCTGATAGTTTCTTTTTGTTAAAGAGATATGTTATTTATGTGTTTTTGTTTTGATTTATTTTCATGCGTGATATCTTAAATTTGTGTGGCTGTTTCTATATGTATGTGTTTAGCAAAGGTAGATTTCAGAAGAACAATTTTGTATAATTACTGTATGGTTTAGTTTTGTATGTTTTTGTTAGGATTTAGTAGTTTTGTTCCTGAATTAGTTTGTTGATGTATTATTTCTGTATTTTTGAACTGCTTTAGCAAGTGAATTCTAAAATTTGTTGCTATACTTGTTCTGATGTAGCTAATCTATTTCAAATTAGGATATATCAGGACTGTTTAATTAGCTTTGTTTTATTTGTTATATATATCTGTTCAGTTTGTTTCCTGAAATTTTGAGTTTGTATGATTAAGTGATGGTGTTGATTTCGGTTGCCAGACTTTGATGTGTATGTGTGCCAAACCTAGGATTGTTAATTACTCTTCATATAGTTTATTGGATTTTGTTAAATTCTAAGAATTTTCAGTGTGATATTAACTTTTGTTTTTTAGTAGATGGAATTTAATTAGGTTGTCATTTTATGTATCCAGAGGACAATGTAAATCTGATTGTAGACTGTGGAGCTGTGCCAGTGCTGGTAAAGCACCTTCAAGAACCACCATGTGTGAGCAAGGGTGAAGATTGTACGAAGTCATACGAGTTTGAGGTGGAGAAGGAAAGTGCCTTTACTCTTGGACTGCTTGCCATAAAGGTAATTGATTATATTACCTCTCACTATTTGTCATATGGTTGAGTTTGATTAGTCAGTTTTAGGTGGTTATTTTATTATGGTTTAGAAAATTTAAAGATTGTATTTTAAGATATTTGTTTGCTGCTGTGAAACTAATCCAACAATATATATTGAACATCAAAGGACATAGTTTTTGAGTATTATTTAGTTGTATTAGATACTGTTAAATTTGTTCTACATTGCTTGAATTTCACATTCACAATCATAGTCAATGCTGGAGCCTTTTCATGACATGTGATTACTTTGCCTCTGATATTGTTAAACAGCCCGAGTATCAAGAGCTTATAGTCAATGCTGGAGCTTTACCTCACCTTGTTTATCTGTTGAAGAAGCACAAGGATGGTTGCAATTCTCGATCAGTGAGTGGTGTTATTAGGAAGGCAGCTGATGCAATTACAAATTTAGCTCATGAAAATAGTAACATCAAAACCCTTGTCAGGTCTGCTTGTGCTCATACTTGCGTCAAATCTCATTTCAAATTTGTCTTCTCGTAGCATAAATTTCACTATTCATTCAGGATTGAAGGTGGTATCCCACCTCTTGTTGAACTGCTTGAGTTCACTGATGTCAAGGTGCAAAGAGCAGCAGCAGGGGCCCTTAGAACTCTTGCATTTAAAAATGACAAAAACAAAATTCAGGTATATATGTTATGTCTGCTAGCTACACTATATTCTTTAAGCTAGTTCAGTATTGTTATTTACATCAATTGCAAATTTGCAGATTGTAGAATGCAATGCTCTACCTACGCTTGTTCTATTGCTTCGATCTGAGGATGCTTCTATACATTATGAAGCGGTTAGTTGCTACATTAAGTTTTGTATTTTTGTAAATTTCATTTTGATGTCTTTTGTAGAAGAACCAAGAGTTTCTAAGTTGTCTGTTAGCCCTAATCATGATGAGAGTTCTTTTGAGTTGTCATGAGATAAATCAAGATTAGATTGCAATACTCAGCTGCAATTATTTTTAAACATTGCAATGTTTTTCTCATGCTGTTTTTTTTTGCCAATTGTTGACAAGAAAAATCTTTCTTCTTCACCTTGAAGTTTGGATCCTTTTATCAATACCACTATTAGCATTAGCTGACTTTAAGGAGCTTGTCAGGTTGGTGTCATTGGCAACCTGGTGCACTCATCTCCAAACATAAAGAAAGAAGTTCTCCTTGCTGGAGCTTTACAACCAGTAATTGGTTTACTCAAGTAATACTTAATTTAATTGCTCTTAATATTTTCACTACTCTTTTGCATTGGGCAATAATATACTGTTAAACTTAAGTTTTAGTTCTAACAGTCTGTTGTGTTTGGTAACAGCTCCTGCTGCACAGAAAGCCAAAGAGAAGCAGCTTTACTACTTGGTCAATTTGCCACAGCTGATTCAGAATGCAAGGTAGGCTGGAATATATATATTTTTTCCTCTTCAGAATCTAGTGCTCCTGATGTTTCTATTCTAAATGATACAATGATGGTTGCAGGCACACATTGTTCAAAGAGGTGCAGTCCCGCCACTAATTGACATGCTTCAGTCTCCTGATGTGCAGCTCAGGGAGATGTCAGCTTTTGCTCTTGGGAGGTTAGCACAGGTAATTATTCCTTTTCAAAATTTTCAGGTGTTTTAATTAGGGCACACTTATATCCATCATGCAATTTTGTCTTGACAGTTATTTTGTTTTCATCTTTCATCAACTGTTTTGATCATAATACTGTCTGTAGAAGATTTTCAATCTTGGTTTACTGTCGCCATGTCTGTCTTTCAGTACAAACTCTTTTTGAATCGTCTTCTAGACATTAATCTTGAATTCTTTTTTGCACGAGGTCGACTAGGTTGTCATCTATGCAATTGTGTAGGAAATATCATCACATGCCTGTAACTTTGATTTTCTTCTGTGCTTAATGTGTTTTTGTGGTATAAACAAGTTGAACCTTGTAAAAGGTGTTTTCTTACTTAAATATTTTTATTTTAGGATACACACAACCAAGCTGGTATTGCTCATTCTGGTGGCATAATGCCATTGCTTAAGCTTCTTGATTCAAAGAATGGATCTCTGCAACATAATGCTGCTTTTGCTTTATATGGTCTTGCAGATAATGAGGTATAATCTGCTTTGCTGCTGATTTTATTCTAGTTGTCATTCACTATTCATCAAATACAAAATCTGGTGAAACTCATTTTTGCTTCCATCTGTAGGATAATGTTGCAGATCTTATCAGGCTTGGAGGTGTTCAGAAACTCCAAGATGGAGACTTTGCTGCTCAAGTATGATACTTGGGATCTTTAATTTATTTTCTGTGTGGATTTATCAATTGATGTTCTCCTTTTCTACCTAAAGTACATTATTAGCTGTTTGTAAATATCAATTCCTTACAATCTTCTGCATAGATCTTATAGTTTGTACACTTGCAGCCAACTAAAGATTGTGTAGCAAAGACATTGAAAAGATTAGAGGAGAAGATTCATGGCCGAGTGAGTTTACTAAAAATTGTCACTTATTTATCTAATGAACTTTGTTATGGTATCTGACTATATGGTTCTGATGCACTCTCTACAGGTGTTAAAACATCTTTTATATCTGATGTGTGTTGCTGAAAAGACTGTTCAGAGACAAGTTGCTTTGGCTCTTGCTCATCTTTGTGCTTCTGATCATCAAAAATCCATTTTTATTGACAACAATGGTAAAAACCTCTGAGCTATTGACTAATCAGCTTGATCCATTTATTTTAGTCACGAGACTTTGTTCTTACAAGACTTTGTATCTTATTATGCTTTGCAGGACTAGAATTGCTTTTGGGGCTTCTTGAGTCTACAAGCCAGAAGCAGCAACAAGATGCTTCAGAGGCTTTGCACAAGTTGGCTACCAAAATTGCTCTTCTCTCACCTATGGACGAGGCTCCTCTGTCACCAATTCCGCAGGTGTGTTTTCTCTTGATGTCTGGTTGGGTATACTTGTTTTGAGTTTGTAGTTTGAATCTCTTAGGGAAAGCATAATATCTATGGTTGATTGAATTGCCAATCAAATCCCTTTGCCTGACATGAAGTTTGAGTCTCCATATTTCTATATTCATGCCATGAATGATTGTTTCATTATTCTTAAACTTAAAAGAAGAGTAAAACTAAGTTGCTTCCAGATCCTTGTCTCTTCTCTGTTAAAACTGGTTTGGGAGCTACTTTGGTGTTTCAATACTGATATATTGGCTGGTATATTTGGCAACTTTTGTTCTGTAGGTGTACTTGGGTGAGCAATATGTTAACAATCCTACACTATCAGATGTCACATTCTTGATTGAAGGTGTGATTTAGTTATTATATCTTATTTATCTTCCTATATTTTCTCATGGCATGATCATCTTTCTCTTCCTCCCTTCCCTGTGGAAAGTTGTAGTTGACAAGTTGTGCTTTTGCTTTACCAGGTAAACGGTTCTATGCTCACAGAATCTGTCTGCTTGCTTCATCGGATGCATTTCGTGCAATGTTTGACGGTGGTTACAGAGTGAGTATTGAGCCATTCTTGCAAATATTTAGTAGTTGGAGTGTATATAACTGACCCACCAAATTATCACAAACCAAGTAAATGTGATCTTATTTTAAAATGTGTTGGAATGTTTGTGAGTTTTATCCATGATATAAACATTTTTGAGATACTTCTTTGTAGGAGTCGGATGCTAATGATATAGAGATTCCAAACATTAGATGGGATGTTTTTGAGTTGATGATGAGGTGAGTTTTGCAGCCCAATGATCCCCCTTCCTTGTGAAGTCGGTCCTAGTTTTGCTGTTGCGTTATTAACTTGTCATGTGCTTGCAGATTCATATACACAGGATCAGTCGATGTCAGCTTGGGTGTTGCTCATGATCTCCTCAGAGCTGCCGATCAGTATCTTTTGGATGGCCTCAAGTGTCTTTGTGAGCATACCATTGCACAGGTGGGCTACATAATAATTCAGTAATTGCTTTTTTCATGTGTTTTGGAAGTTAATCTGACAATGTTATTCTCTCTGAAGGATATTTCTGCGGAAAATATTCCCCTCATGTACGAGTTATCGGAGACCTTCAATGCCGTGTCATTAAAGAAAGCATGCATACTTTTCATATTGGAGCGGTTTAATGAATTGAGCGCCAAGCCATGGTACGATATCATTGTCTTGCAATCTATGAATGCTGTACTTCCCTCAATTCTTTTTGATATTGCCAACCACCCCAAAACACGCGTTCTTTTCATCTCTCATAATAATGGTCCGCTTTTCTTTCTCAATTTTAAAATATAACCCAAATTGAGCTTTGAAATTGAAGTAATCTTTTGAGAAATTATTCATTTGTTTAACACTCCCACTTCAAAAATAAGTGTTGCGTTTCACTTGCATTTTTGTTTTAAAATAAGTGTTTTCATTTAAGAAAGTTAGTTATGCATTGATTTTCAATAATGTCCCATAATATGTTGTTTAGTATCCCTTAAGTTTGATACAACATGTGCATGGATATAGAAGAGAAAATATACAACATTAACTAACTCGATCTCTCTCAGAAATAGAAAGCAAGACTCTTATTTTGGGATTGAGTGAGCAGTAGTTTTGAAATTCAGTCATTATTGGGTGTTCACCTTTGCTTTTTTTTTTCTGCCTTCTGGTTTTTAATTTCAGTTTTAAAAGTGCAGGTACAATTGTCTCATCCAACGAATCATACCAGAGATACGCGATTACTTTGCCAAAGCACTTACTAAACCTTTTCAGGATACGGTGTTGCAAGTGTAAATGGCTAAACAACCCTACGAATGTGCAAAAATGTACAGGAAGTTGTATGATTCAAAGGTTTCATGCCTGCTATTTTTGCTCGTTGGTTAGTCATAGTGTTGAAAATATGCAGAGATTGTATGATCCAACCTCTTATACTAGAGATCTGCAGTTACTTCACCGAGGCACTTGCTAAACCTCGCAAGCTGTCGAATGGCTAGTATGGAGGGTTTAACAATTTGACTTTTGATCTCATATGGAACCACTGAGATGAAAAATGTAAATAAAATTGTAGAACATAACCATTGTTTGATCAAATGAGAGTAGATTTTACTTTTGGTCTAGTACTATAACAATGTTGGTTCTTACACTTCAAGATTTTGTTGTTCTTGAGTGACACGAGTGACAGTACGTGATCAATAAAATTGTTTTTTTTTTTTTTTTAAAAATGCATATTTCTATTAATTAAAAGATTACAATGTTTTGGTTACATAAATGACTTTCC
>JAYMTK010004780.1:0-10802 GCA_036897405.1 Pelargonium myrrhifolium | reverse complement strand
TAGGGGAGGTCTGGTGTGACTTCGTCCAACTCCGGTGGCGGACGGAGGACGACCGACGGCGACGAGCAAAGGTTTAACCATATCCGGTGATTTTGGCAGAGATGATTTGTTCTTGCATTTGTGGATTCATAAGATTATTGTTAGATCTGATAGATATGGGTTTTTTAGGGTTGAAATTTGTTAGATGAGATTGTGCATTCATGAGATTATTATTATATGAGTTGTTAGATTTAATTTCTGATTTGGGGTTTTGGTTCATCACTGTGAATTTTTTTTGTTTAGGGGTTTTAATTTTTATTCTTCTGCACTGTGAAATTTTGTTGTTCTTCATCACTGTGATTTTTTTTGGGCTTTAATTTTGTTTTGTTCTTGATTTTTCCGGTCGCCGGAAAAATCAAATTCATTTAATAATTTTTATTTATATTTTTTTAATAATATCCACGTAAACACCAATATGATGTTGACACGTCATCATTTTTTGTCCACATAGACAGTCAACCGTCCACCTCGACGGTCAATCCTCCACGTAAGCGTCTTAATAGACAAATGGACGGAAGTTAACGGTGGGTACCAGATTGGGGTCAAACTACAAGTGTAGGTACTAGATTGAGTGCAATAAAAAATGGGTACCAGATTGGTTTTTTTTTTGATACAGATAGGTGCCGAAATCCTATCTTGTAACAGCCTAGGGTCTCTACTCCCTAGTGTCCTTAATATATTTACAAGGGTACATAAGGTCTTAGTGGTCAAGAGATAGACTTCGTCTCTACCCTCTAGCCTAGGACTTTTGGCACCTAACCGCACCAAAGTGGTCTTCTATACCACCACCACTATGAATGTGTTTAGCGAGGATCGATCCAATGACCTCTCCCTACTTACAACCAAATTGGTTATCACACCAAAGTTTGAGTATAAAAAAAAACGTTACCCCTTAAGTATTTAATCCTTTATGTTTTGACGTAAAGTTATAATTTATGCGTCCTCTGGTGGGAGTACACACTACACGCCATCACACTGAAATATTTCTCCACCACTAGAATTTGGATCTTATGCCATATTCCCCACATTGCCCCCAATATTTACAATATTCACTTCGATTGCTTTTATCCCTTCCCCTACCCTATCGCCCAATTCTCACCCAAATCTCCCTAAACGCAGACCTTCGCCGCCACACAACACACAGGTACGCCGCTTTTCCCTCCTTCTTCATCGTCTGCTCTGTTTGTTTCCCGAGAAAATCCCTCATATGTTGAACGGAACTCACTAGTATTGGATCTTATTCTTTTATTTTTAGTTTCGTTCTCTGTTTCCTGGGATGCGTAACAGGTATCTCGAATTTTCGGCTAGGGTTTCTGTAGTCAAATTAAACCCCAATTTTGTAATTAAATTGATGTGAAATCAAGCTTTAGTCACAAGATCTGTCTTGTGTTAAGTAGAATGATTCTAGTACTTGGTTGGAGTTTGAATATTGTTGAATTGATTAAGGCCCTTTTCCTTACAACCTACTCGGCTGTTTTATAGATTCAGTTTTTCTGTATGCTGTTCTGTTTTGTATGATGTCATGGAAGATATTCTTAATGTCACACTATGAATTGCTGGCTATTTTGAAATGCAAATGCTCTTTTTTCTTCATTATTGTTTTACTTATTTATAATATGGTGCTGCTGCTGCTGTGATTCTGTGATTCTTTTTCGCTGCATTTTAGAGTTCTTACTTTGGATTTACTGTATTCTTTCGTCTTCGGATATATTTTAGTATTGTCTTGTTTGCATATATTTTTCTTCTTGCAGACATTGGTTTTCGGTTCGAGAGTAAATAGATGTTCTACAGTTGTTCCATTTTTGTACTTAATGATTTACATACCTTGAATTTTTTAAGGCATGTTAATTTTTCTTTTGTTTTCATGTAGCTTTTGTTTTTGGCTAGGGTTCTGTTTAGTCAGTTCTAACCTCAACCTGTGCATGATTTACTTTGGGTTTTGTCATTTGCATCCTGGTTCTGAGATGTTTTTTCTCAATGTGTTTGATTTTTTAGGCATTAGAAGCAGGATGGAGGCTTTGGTTGATTGATTTTGTTTTTCTTTTGAGGGATTAGCTTGCAAGAATTTTATATATTGAAGCCAGTGACTTGGTGAAGTTAGAGGACCTAATGGCTGATCGGAGTTTAACAGTTGTTAAGCCAATATGGATGAAGCAAGCTGAGGAGGCAAAATTGAAGAGCGAGGCTGAGAAAGCTGCGGCAGCCAAGGCCGCTTTTGAAGCCACATTTAAGGATGTGGAAAAGAACCGTGAAAAACAACTTGCTTTATCAGACAGTGATTCTGAAGAAGCAGAAGACCTGACTAACAAGCCAATTGGGCCAGTGGATCCTGAAAAGTGTACTGCAGCAGGGGCTGGTATAGCAGGTGGCACAGCTTGTGCAGCATCAACTTTTATGGTGGTAACTAAGGATGCTGACGGGAGGAAGGTTCCGAATGGTGGTGCTCAAATCAAAGTTAGGGTGTCGCCTGCTGTGGGTGTTGGGGGTTCTGATCAAGAGGGAATTGTCAAGGATATGGGTGACGGGACTTACACAGTCACATACGTGGTTCCAAAGAGAGGGAATTATATGGTGATTATTGAGTGTAATGGGAAACCCATTATGGGTAGCCCATTCCCAGTTTTTTTCAGTGCAGGTATGCATATTGCAATATTTCTCTCTCTCTCTCTCTCTTTATATATATACACACACACACATATATATATTATTCCTTAACCAACTTTGCTGTACATTGTTTTAGCAGTTTTTGAATCTTAACCAATGTCAATGACTAGTAGTGTTAAGTTCATATTTCATTGTGGAAGCATCCTGTTGGTTTCAGGACCTGGATGGATGCACCTTTTGAATGTTCTATTTTGTTTACTCTTAAATGAAGAAAAAGTATTCGGGAAATGTGTTAGTTGGTTTGTTTGAAAAATGAAATTAAATTAAGAGAGTATTGGAAGTGCATCCAACTCAAAATCAATTGCAAATGAGAGGTAAAGATGCAAGGGATTATGGAAGAAGAAACCTTGGCAAACAGGTCATTTCATAGAAGAGTTTGAAATTGTTAAAGGATCAATTTTGGACTACATAGATTGCATTTCATTTTCCCATAAGATATGCTATTCTCAAAATTTTCCTGTTTTTTAGCCTTAAATTGATTTATTTTCTATTATTGTTAGTTATTTATCATTGTAGTTTTAAATCATTGACATTGCTGCTTGTAGGTACTGCTACTGGAGGACTGTTGGGAATGGCCCCTGCATCCACATTCCCAAATTTAGTCAATCAAACTATGCCCAACATGCCAAATTACTCGGGGTCTGTTTCAGGTGCATTTCCAGGATTGTTAGGAATGATTCCGGGCATTGTTTCTGGTGCTTCAGGTGGGGCTATTTTACCTGGATTGGGAGCACAACTTGGAGAAGTTTGTCGGGAATACCTTAATGGAAGGTGTGCTAAGACTGATTGCAAATTTAGTCATCCACCTCACAATTTATTGATGACTGCATTAGCTGGGTCCACCAGCATGGGGACTCTAAGTCAAGTGCCCATGGCACCTTCAGCAGCTGCAATGGCTGCTGCTCAAGCAATTGTTGCTGCTCAAGCCCTTCAAGCCCATGCTGCTCAGCTGCAAGCACAGTCTCAATCTGCAAAAGATTCATCTGGTATTGTCATCTCCTGCTATCAATATGTCATGGCTTATATGTTGCTATTTCCTTCTGTATCTTGTTTATTTTACATTGACCATTTATTACCATTAGCCAATTAATATCACAATCTGAATGCTACTTTCAGGCTCACCTGACAAAGCTGGGAGGGCAGACGCGTTGAAGAAAACATTGCAAGTTAGCAATCTAAGCCCACTTCTCACAGTGGAACAGCTCAAACAACTTTTTAGCTTCTGTGGAACAGTTGTTGATTGTAGTATCACTGATTCAAAGCATTTTGCTTACATAGAATATGCAAAAGCAGAAGAAGCGACTGCTGCTTTACAGTTGAACAACATGGATGTTGGGGGTCGACCGTTGAATGTGGAGATGGCAAAATCACTTCCTCAAAAGCCAGCTGTATTAAATTCATCCATGGCTCAATCTTCTCTGCCCATGATGATGCAGCAAGCTGTTGCTATGCAACAAATGCAATTTCAGCAAGCTTTGCTTATGCAACAAACAATGACTGCACAGCAGGCAGCTAGCCGAGCTGCCTCCATGAAATCTGCGACAGAATTGGCAGCAGCCAGAGCTGCGGAGATAAGCAATAAGTTGAAAGCTGATGGATTATTTGATGGAGAGAAGGAAATCATAACAAAATCTAGGTATGATATTTTATGTTATGTTCTTAGAGAAAAAGGTCTAACCGTCTAACTTGCTATCTTATGTTTCATATTAAATGTCTTTGGAATTGGGTATTTCCTCCATCTTTACCTCTCGCCTACTCAACTCTCTCACAAAAGAGTATCTGTAATAAGTATGAAAGCATAAGATCTCACATAATTTCAAAGGAAAAACTGATTTTTGAACTGCAGAATGTGCATTTGGAAGGGTCACCATGCACAATTCAAAATCAAACTCCATAACAACGATGTTGAATTTGGGAAAATTATGTAAATTAGTGTTCATCGTATATATTGGAAGATCTGGTGTGTGGTCATATCCTTTTTCTATTAATTGATATTGAAATATTTCTGTACATTGTATGACATGTACAAAGCTTTATTGTTTTGTGATTTAGATTATTCCATTGGTGAGAAATATAAATCAAAGAAGATAGAAATAAATCCCTCATAAGTATTATGCATGTGTAAGAAAAGTCCATCATCTAGCTCTCTCCTTCTCTTGCTGTTAATTGAGTTCAATTTTATCTGACCAACTTCTTCCAAGTACAGGTCACCGTCTCCTCGTGCAAGATCAAAATCAAGATCACCTGTCAATTATCGGCGAAGGCGGAGATCTCGTTCATACTCACCTCTGTCTCGGCGCCCAAGAGATCATAGATCTAGATCACCATTTAGATCCCGTCAGCGCATAGGCTATGATGGCGAACGGCGGTCGTATAGAGACATTAGGAATGGCAGTGACCGTACTAGAACATGGGAGTGGGATAGATCACATGGTCGGTATTCATCTGGCTTATGGAGAAATAGGAGTAGGAGTTTGAGCCCTCGAGTGAGAAAATCACATCGATCTGACTCAGACTCACCAAAGCGCCACCGAGAAAGTTCACCTCATAGGGATAATAAATCATCTCGGGCTAGTTCAAGATCACCAAGGCATCATAGAAGAAATAGATTGTCTCCCAAAAATGACAGTGACCACAAACTAAAACACCGAAGGCGTTCTAGGTCAAAATCTCCTGAAAGTAAGCATCACTCGAGTGATAAACTTGATAGAACCCGAGAAGAAAAATTGAAAGATCATGATAGAAGGAGGTCAAGGTCAGTATCTCCCGAAGGCAGGCATCACAGAGGAAGCAGGTCATCCCCTAGGATTTTAGATAAAAGTAAATCGAAAGACAGGAGGCGATCCAGATCAAAATCTCCTGAAAGTAACCATCAACATGATGAGATTGACGAATCTAGAGATGAGCAATCAAATCATAATGATAGAATGCGGTCCAGGTCAATATCTACTGATGGTGAGCATCATCGAAGTGGATCATCCCCAAGAAGCCCCAATGAAAAGATATCAGAACATAAAAGACGTTCCAGGTCAAAATCAGTGGATGACAAGCATCATTCCATTAAGGAAGTGGATGAAAGTGGAGATGGAAAATTGAAGCGTCGTGGCAGAAGACGGCCCAGGTCAATATCTGCTGATGGTAAGCATGACAGAAGCAGGTCCTCCCCAAGGAGTCCTTGTGAAAATAAAACAAGACATAGAAGGCGGTCTAGGTCTAGGTCAAGGTCAGTGGAAGCTAAGCATCAGTCTAGCAATAAAGTGGGTGATGCCAAACATGACAAATCTAAGCACCGTCATCGAAGGAAGTCCAGGTCAAGATCTGCAGAGGGTAAGAGTCGCAAAGAAAGAAGGCGATCTCCAAGAAGTTTGAATGAAAGATCAAAGGAAAAAAGGCGCTCGAGGTCGAGATCCACTGAAGGCAAGCATCGCTCATATGATAAGAGAGATGAAAAGTCAAAGCACCGTGACAGGCGGCGTTCCAGGTCACTTTCTGTAGAGGATGAGCAGCGCAGAGGACGTAGGTCTTCCCGAAGAATTTTGGATGAAACAAGATCAGAAAAGAAAAGGCACTCTAGATCTAGATCTGCAGAAGGTAGGCATCACCCAAGTGATAGAGGGGATGAGACTATAGATGAAAAACCTAAACTGAATGGCCAAATTCCTGAGGTAACTAAAGAAAATGATGATCTGGATTTCACTCCAAGGGATTTGGTTCCTGAAAATGTGATTTGTGACTCGGATGAATTGAATGGACATGCTGTGATTGAAGATAAGGACACCTATTTGTCAGATATCAATGTTCATGACAGAAATCCAGAACATCGTCCAACTGGTAATGTAAAGAAAAATTTAATGGTTATCTTTTATAGTTTTTAGTCATGACACTCTGCGATTGCTTAACTATATACTGATGTTTTTTTTTTTTTTTTTCCAGGACTTAAAGAACAAGGAACTGAAGAGTCTGCTGAAGATATAAGGTGAATTCAAACTATGGGGTCCCCTGATCCAGAAGTTATACACTGACATTAGACATACTGCAAGGCTTCCTTCAATTGATGAGTGTCCACATTGGGAGATGTTGAGGGGTGACTCCTGACAAAACCAGTCTAACCGGAGAAACTTGATGAGAATCCTGATTATAGCTTCTCTCTTGAGAAGCTTGGAAGATTCTTGAATATCTTATTTGCTTTGATGATAAGGACTGTTCTTTTAGAAGATTGCTAATTGTTTGTTGTGGTATTTGGAGATTTCTGCCAATTATTGGCTCTTCGTAAAAATGCACTTTTGTGTTTGTTTATCTTTGCAGGTCTATATGGATTGATTGGAACTAGAGTCACTGAGCTGATCTTGAGATGGTTCAAGTATTTCAAGAATTTCTGCCTTCATTTTGCAACTGACTATGCAATTGCTTTTAGCAAAGCTTCTTTTACTGATTGATGTATGTTGAATTATCATCTCTATTGTTACACAGTGAATTCTTTGATGAATTTTATCTAAAGGATTGTTTCAACTGTGCATGTTTTTGGGTCTCTGTCCTATAATTTTTGTTTTTAGTTGGAATCTTTTTGTAGTGGAGTTCTAGGTGGTATGTTCAATAGAGATTTAGGTGCAATAGCATCATGTCAGCTAATAATCAAGCACTACAACCTGTGTCTTTGTTAAAGAAAAGTATGCTTAATGTATAATGGGGTGTTCTTTTTGTGGCCTATTAGGTCTGTTCAACTAATTTATTCCAAATTCAATGTGGCGTTGGTCCTGATTTCTCCTGCTTTGCGTTAATGTTGTTTTACCTTGTTCTTACTTTTGGTGGTAACTGTGGTTTCTGTAGTAGGCCTTTATTTGATGTGGCTGATTGTAGATAAGAATTCGTATTTGCCTTTGATGGTGTGATGGTCCTGTTTTTCTTATACACAGTAATTTCCACTGGAGCATGCTGAAATCAATTTGGCAGGGTTGGGTATTCTGATGTTATCGAAGGTATGCATGTGGACAAAGAGCTAGGGTGTAAAGTTTTCCAATTTGTTTTAGGATTGTGAGGGAACTGTATGAAATGAGCGTTTTCTGTGATACAGTTTACTTTTGTTTTTTTTGTGTGTTTGCCAATGGTTGAACTCTTACCAATATGTTTAAAACCTGGTGCCTTACTCTTCTCCCGTCTCTCTCTTTTTTTCTTTCTCTTCTCTTATTTTTTCCAATTTCATTCTCTTCCTTCCCTAGTAATTCTTTTGGTTAGGTAAGCTATTTAAACGGTCAGGTGAAGCCAGGTATTGCTGGAATGAATAACTTTATTGCACCATGATGAGTATGAGCAGAACGGCTGACAGATTCATGGTGATATGCAAATGATGGTTTTAACAGGTAATTCTCCATACTGCTATGTCGGGTTCCATATTTTTTTTTTGTTAATAGGTTTGGTTTCATCTCCTCGTCTATAGATGATATAGCATAGGATAGTATGGACCGTGATATATTGGTGTCTTGTGATTTGTCCTAGATGGAACACTACTTGAACTTACTGCATGCTCCATAAGCATTTTGAAATGATCAAGTGCTTGTTTATACTTAGGAACCGAAAATTTATGAATGATTATTTAGTTATGAATTTATTTGTATTCATCAAATTGATGAATGCATTTTAGTAGTCTCCTATTTCGTGGTGTGCATGTACTCTGTTTGGTGTTCTTTCTAATGCCCATCTGAAGTCACTTTGTTCATATATCCAAGTTCTTTACTTGCTTGTTGTCTAAATAAGTGCATTTTAATCTTTCCCTCTCCAGTTTCCTCTCTTTTTTTTCCTTTTTTTCTCTCTCTCTTTTTTTTTTTTTTTTTTTAAATTTCTTGTTAGGGTAAGCCAGGGAGCAGAAGCTTGAAATATGGACATTGGGATTCTGCCTAAAGTGGATTTTACCAGTTCTCTATCTCTTCTTCTCTGTCTAATCTTGGATTTAATAGTTCACAAGCAACTGCTTGATTGAAGAGATTGTGATTAGGTCATTTAATGTTGTGGCAAATTGCTTCTGCCCTACATGAGCCTTTTTTGGCCAGTCCTTAACAAGGTCAATAACTGCTTTACTTGTGTGATGTTTCGGTCAAGTGGTAAAAATAAATCATATTATATACTTTTTCAAGTAAGGTTTCACAAGCAATATCATTGTTGGGTTCGTAGTATCAAGTCTTGATTGTTTGTGAAGTTGAAAGATCACACCTTAATGTTCATGATAAGGCATATGTATTGCTGGAAATTGTCGTATATTCGTTTTTGTCATGCCAATTCAGTATATAAACCTCTTCGGATGATCAGATATAGAATTAAAAATATTTTGTATAGGGAGGTTATATCCTATGCAACTTTATGCTAGGAATCCTTGGGTGGGAGATGTTTGTTGCTTTAGTGGTTAGACAAGGCAAATGAGTTTTGAGCTTAGCTTTTAAAGCTAGTGTCATTTGATTTTCAGCTTTTGCTATAAATAATGGATGGCAAATGCGGGTTTGCATGTTATTTTTCATTAACCATGTTAGTGTATTTTATTTTTCAACTCTGTCTCAAAATGAGTGTACGGGGAGCTCGTTTGTTTGTTTGTTATTTTTGAATGATTATGATTTACTCTCAACTAAGTTCTGTGTCAAAAAAGTTTACTCTTAACTAAGTTAATTTGATTGTTTTTAGTTTGCTATAAATATTTTTGACAATCAATTGTAAAAGAGAAAATATTAATCAAATATTTTGAAAAAAAACATGTATGCTTTATCGATCAATCAAATTAAGAGATATTAAATCCGAAATTGGGATTGGGCAATGAAAATTAATGGGGACATTACAGATGGGTACTCTAATTTGAAAGTCAGTTGCACAAAGGTACCCTCAACTTGCCAAAGTGACTTTAAGGTATCCTCAACTATCTATTTCGTGAATCGTTAGTTTTTCCATCCGTTAGTCAAGAAAAAGACTAAAATGCCCCTCACCACTACTTTCTATTACTGCACATCCACCACCACCACCTGCACATCCATCAATCATCTTCTCTTTCAAATCCAAGTCCAACAAAACCAATCCTCCACTACCGACACCAACACCAACACCTTCAGTCCTTAAAGAGCCAGTCCAGTTGGGAGATGTGACGGAGCAAGAATTGAGAGCCTACAACGGCTCTGATCCCAGCAAGCCCCTCCTCATGGCCATCAAGGGCTAGATCTACGACGTCTCTGTCTCCAAGTAGGTTGTATTAAGTTGTTGTTGTTGTTGAATTGGGGGAGTGAGAGAGAGGGAGATCGGAGGGATGGGTGTGAATTTGGGGAGGATTTGAGAGATGGGTCAGGTTTGGAGAAATGACATGAGTTTGTAAATGGTTGGTTAAAATAGTGAAATTGAGATGAGAATTGGAGGAAATTAAAGAGATGAACCCAGAAGCTGTGGAGTGGGTGTGCAATCGAGGGTGCTTGTGTTGGTGGAGGATGGATGAGAGATTGGTGTAATTGAGGAGTATATGGGTGGAGATGAGACAGAGAAAGGAGAAGAAGAAAAGGTCAGGAGGGTATTTTGGTCATTTTAAAAAAAATGGACGGCAGGTGACGTGCACATGACAACCTTAATGAGGTTTTCCATAAATTTTAACAGAAAATTCACGAAATGGATAGTTGAGGGCAACATAAAGTCACTTTGACAGGTTGATGGTACATTTGTGCAACGGACTTTCAAATGAGGATATGCATCTGTAATTTCCCCTAGATTTTTACATACCCATAGGCCTAGATAGTTAGATTGTTAAAATTGTAAATTTTAACTAATGAACTTATTTGTTTAATGTTTACATCTCTAGCTGGTAAAACGTGTGAACAAAGAAAATTTAATAGTTCAGAGTACTAATTTTTAATTTGAGTTCATTTTACAAAACTTTTTTTAGGTGAAATTTAACTAATTTTTGCGTTGATGTCATATAAAAATATTTTTTTAAAAAAAACTAAATAAATCTATTGATATGGGAAACGTTGCTCCTAGTCACAAATGCTCCTAGTCAATACGACCTTTCTAAGCCCTCCCCCCCCCCCCCAACCCCAAAGCCCCCACTCCCCCCACGCGGACTCCCCCCCACGCTGCCGCAC
>JAYMTK010004779.1:0-10803 GCA_036897405.1 Pelargonium myrrhifolium | reverse complement strand
GCCTAAGTCTCAACTCTAATTTTTTTTTTAGCAAAGCATATTGCTTACTGCAATATATATGGCTCTAGTTGTTCAAAATAGTGTTGATTTTACAGTGTTCTTCAAAATATTAATAATTTTACCGTGATTAATTTGTGAGTTCATGATTTTGTGTTTAGATATTATAATATTATGAATGGATTTCATTGTGCACTTTGGTGGTAGATAGTATGCTTTCGAATGATATTTTTGGGTTATACTCAGGGACGATATTCGTATTAAATTTTTGCTTTGAAAAAAATGAGTTTTCTTTACTATATAATGACGAAGCAGTTTACATGTTTGCATCATTTATGGATTTTGAAATTGTGAGTCATTTACATGATGCTTCATGAAAGCATATGAAGTCACATGGATTTCACATAACACTTAGTTTGGTGCCACTTTTTGATTAAAAAAATAATCTCAAATCATGTGCATAACACATTACTAAAACTAAACGGAATATTTACTCAAATGAATGGAAAATTGATGAATTGTGTAATGATGATGAAGTTCAGTAATTGAAGGCTCATTGATAATTGAAAATAAAGTTTGAAGATCAAATTTAATAAGAGTATATAGTTTAAGGATCATTGGTGATTAAAAAAATCGTTGAAAGATCAAACTTGATGAGACCGTGTAGTCATAGAATCTTCTATAAATTTAACCCTTTATTTTAATGAGAGACAAAAATGCAAAGAAATAGACAGTTGACCGTGGGCTGCTCAGATCTGCGTACGTGGCAGAAATATAATAAAGTTACCGACAGTCACCGTAACCAGATCCACTGTAGAGGAAGCAAGCGAGGCTCGATCTAAGATCTATTCGATCCGGTTCACTCCGGTTCATCTTCTTAGATCTAACGCGTACCCAAACAGACCCACAACAAATCACGACACCACAACACAATCAGGAATTAAAGACCCTTCTCTTTCTCTTTCTCTTTCTCTGTTCTCTTCTCTCTCTAGATCTAGCTCGCTGCACACAGAAGGCAGTTCAGTCCATTGAAGCGCCATGGCGCACGCATTGACTTTGAGGATCTCCGCGATTCTCCTGCTCTTCTGCCATGCTGTCCACTCCTTCTACCTCCCCGGCGTCGCTCCCGAGGACTTTCAAAAGGTCTGCTTCTCTGATTTTACTTCATTTATTTACTCGTCGATTGTTCGATTTCCATTCGTTTCGCGGATCTGTGATTTACATGGCATTTTATTTGAATTTTTATGGCGAGATCTCGCTAGTTCAGTGCATAATCTGATTTTACTATTTTAGAAATTTGATTTCATTCGTTTACTGCATTTTATAAGCACCTGCTAGGCTGCTACAAGAGTTATATCCGGAAATGGTGATGAGTGGAGGTGTCAATTGTCTTGTGTTTGAATTTACTGAGTGAAGTGTTCTAGAAATGTGCTAATACTGTGATAGTCACATTGTAGCCAGTCTAGTTCAGATTCTTCCTGAATTCTGGAATGGAATTGGATATTGTACATTAGTGTCATGCTTCAAATACTCAGTCTAAGCAATTGGAGATAGTTCATGCATAGTAATTTGGTTTGTTATAAATATGGTATTAGGGTTAATAAATATGAACATGAGAGCAATAAATAGATATTTGCAAGATTCCTATATTTTAGCTAATAGCTAACTAATAAGAATCAGCCGGTTTAGAATTTGTTTAACGTATCCAATAATTCAAACGGACTAGAAGGGAGATTGTTGCTAGTTGGTGTTGTATTTGTAAGGAGTGTGGGATATCAATCATTCAGCTTAAGGTAGGTCAATAGCTCAAATGTCGCGCTTCATCATTTTTAAAGTTTTGGGTGTATGTAATGGGGCGTGATTGAGAATGTATTCATGCTTATGGTCGCTTGTGGGGGTGTTCTGATAGTGAATGAAAGATGAGTGTCTGAGATTCTGAAATGCGGTGCCTCTGTGTGTATTGTTTAATTATGGAGAGCGAACACCACACATATTTTTTTTGAAAGAGAGCTTCCTGTTGATCAGTTCAAGTAGGAGATCTTGAGTAGCTTGGTTGTGTATTCTGGATAAGTCTTTCTTTTGCACTTTCTTCGATTTGTTTGCTTCATTCCTAGGATAGTCTTGATTTCATCTCTTATCTTTGTATTTTTCCTTTAAGCATCCGATGAATGTATACTTCCTTCTCCTCATAAAGGGTTTATCTTCTCGACAACTTCATTGCTTTTTGAAATGCTTTTCATACATACTTGGCCAATGGGAAAGTTGTTGCATTATGTGGGATAAGAAAGCGAAGAGGATTCTCAATTAGTTTTCCAGTTTCAAATTTGAGAAATACATTGCATAGTAATTGATGTTTTGAAACCGTGGTACTAGCTCCATTGGACTTGTCATTATTCTCATTAACAAGAACTTGTCAGGTCATATCAAACATCTAAATGTTCGCACAGCATAATACTTCATAGTTCACATTGATGTTGATTGTTTGTGAAAAAATATGTTTAAAGCTTTATTGAGAAATGATTGTGATCAATTCTATCTGGATGCAGGGTGATTCATTGACTGTGAAAGTGAACAAGCTGACTTCTATAAAGACTCAGCTTCCGTATACGTATTATTCTCTTCCTTATTGTCGCCCAGAGAAAATATTGGACAGTTCAGAGAATCTTGGAGAAGTACTTCGTGGAGATCGTATTGAAAATTCTCCCTATGTGGTAAGTTTTTAAAATTTTCTTAATTAGTCCATTATTAATTATTTTATTATATTACTTGTCAAGTGGTTATTAAGTTTCATAATTGTGTGAAATTGTTGCAGTTTAAAATGCGGGAACCTCAGATGTGTAATATACTCTGTCAAACTACACTGGATGCCAAAACTGCAAAGGAATTTAAGGAGAAAATCGATGATGAATATCGCGTCAATATGTATGCAATCCTTTTTTCTTTTTCTTTTACGGAAAGTATGCTCTAATTTCTGTCTGCATTGCATTATTGTTTGCTGAATCTACTTTCACGTGACAGGATCTTAGATAACCTTCCTCTAGTTGTTCCTATAAAAAGGCTAGATCAGGATTCTCCCACTGTATATCAGCTTGGCTTTCACGTTGGACTCAAAGGCCAATATACTGGTGTATGTACTTTATATTTTTTTTTTACCATAAGAGGCTTTATCATTTATGGATGTTGAGTGTTTTCTTTATGTTACTTTGTCTGATTGGAAACAGAGCAAAGAAGAAAGGTATTTTATCCACAATCATTTGGCATTCACTGTCAAATATCATAGAGATCAGGAAACTGATGCGGCTAGAATTGTGGGATTTGAGGTCAAACCATTCAGGTCAGTTATTTGGGCCTCCTAAACATTTTCTTCGTGCAGATTATCATTATCTAAAAGTTTCTGATGTGTTATTGTTGGAACTACAGTGTCAAGCATGAATATGAAGGCACATGGAATGGCCAGAAGACTCGATTGAAGACATGTGACCCCCATGCTAAACAGACCGTTGTTAGTTCCAACTCTCCTCAGGAGATTCTAGAGAAAAAGGAAATTATTTTCACTTATGATGTTGAGTTCCAGGTGAGCTTCTGTACATGGAACTTTACCAAAATATATGATTAGGGATTTACTAGTTCTACATATGTGTGCATTCGCTTGGGATGAACAAATGATTACTTCTAGCATGAACACTTTGCTGGTGGTGCTACCACCATTCATTTTAATGATCTTTACCGATCTGTAAATTGCTATTCTCCCAAGTGAGGTCTACTGTAAGTTCTCATCGCTTTCTTAAAATTCACATTTCAGGAAAGTGATGTCAAGTGGGCATCCAGATGGGATGCGTATCTTTTGATGAGCGACGACCAAATTCACTGGTTTTCAATTGTCAATTCTTTGATGATTGTTCTCTTCCTCTCTGGTATGGTGGCAATGATTATGCTGAGAACACTTTACCGTGACATCTCTAGATACAATGAACTTGAGACTCAGGAAGAAGCCCAAGAAGAGACTGGATGGAAGCTTGTTCACGGGGATGTCTTTAGGCCTCCGACAAGTTCAGATCTACTGTGTGTCTATGTTGGAACTGGTGTTCAGTTCTTCGGGATGATTCTAGTGACTATGACTTTTGCAGTCCTTGGTTTCCTTTCTCCTTCTAACCGTGGTGGTCTGATGACAGCCATGCTCTTACTTTTTGTCTTCATGGGCCTGTTTGCTGGCTATGCATCTGCCCGCCTGTACAAAATGTTCAAAGGGACTGAATGGAAGAGAATTGCCCTCAGGACAGCAATCATGTTCCCAGGAACTGTCTCCGCCATATTCTTTGTCTTAAATGCTCTCATCTGGGGACAGAAATCATCTGGAGCAGTGCCATTTGGAACAATGTTTGCCCTTGTGTTCTTATGGTTTGGCATTTCAGTCCCGCTTGTGTTTGTGGGTAGTTATGTCGGGTTCAAGAAGGTAGCAATTGAGGATCCAGTGAAGACCAACAAAATCCCAAGGCAAATACCAGAGCAAGCGTGGTACATGAACCCGATCTTCTCAATCCTTATTGGAGGCATACTTCCATTTGGAGCCGTTTTTATTGAACTCTTCTTTATCCTCACATCCATCTGGCTGAACCAGTTCTACTACATCTTTGGCTTCCTCTTCTTGGTTTTCATTATTCTCATTGTCACCTGTGCGGAAATCACTGTTGTGCTCTGCTACTTCCAGTTGTGCAGCGAAGACTACCTGTGGTGGTGGAGGTCGTACCTGACTTCAGGATCGTCAGCACTGTACCTCTTCCTCTATGCTACATTCTACTTCTTCACGAAGCTTGAAATCACAAAGCTAGTTTCTGGGGTGTTGTACTTTGGATACATGCTGATAGCCTCGTATGCATTTTTTGTGGTGACCGGCACCATCGGTTTCTACGCATGCTTTTGGTTCACTAGGCTTATCTACTCATCCGTCAAAATTGATTAATTATATTAACCAGGTGTCTGGTTGTTTTCTCGTCATCAATAGAGCAGCAGATCGTTGGGTATCTTCTTGTCTTTGGAATGTTATCTTTGTACTCAATTTTTGTATTGGTGACAAGTAGTAATTTTGTCGCCATAGTTATATATTTGACAACTTATTTTTAAAGATAGAATACCCTTTTGATACAGGTTTTTAGAGGCTATGATTATGTTATTTGATCAGGTATTTGGTATTGAAAATGAAGGTGAAAAATTCTTTATTTGCACCATTGATATCTTTGAAGTAAATTATCCGTTGCTTATACCGAACCTATTGTCATGTTTTGAATGTTTAATTCACTGCTATGTATCTGCTCCTGTATTTCAATTCAAGTTTTGATAGATCTCCTTTATTTTTTCCCGATGAAGTGGATGAAGTGATTGTCTCAGTTTGTGCACGCATGCATGCTCCAACTACTCTACATTAGCAAGTCATCAAAAGATTCCTCTGGTATCTCAAATAAACTCAACATTTTCACTATTGAAGGCATATCTTTATCTCTTCGCCTGCATGTATTCAGATGCTAGATTGCGCAAGTGAATTGAATGATAATACTTCTACTGGGTTGAAATTTTTAAGTGTTCCACATGAAACTAATTGGGAGATGAACTTGCGTCGTGAGCCTCATGTCCTCATCTTGTTAACATATATAGGTTTACCTATGTCACAATGAATTTGTATTCTTATTATTTGCGCGCATATATATATATAAGGTAAAATAAAGGTGAGTTGGATACTCAATTCCGCGTAGTTTTGAGTAAGTGAGCGTTGAGAAACTCACTTAAATTTAGGTGAGTATCCCTCAATACCATGTAGTTTTGAGAGTTAGATATTTAATGCCATGTAGTTTTGAGTAAGTGAGTGTTAAGAAATATTAAAACTATGTAGTTTTGATAATTAAAAAAGAACCCTAAAATTCCTCCTCTCTCCTCTCCTATCCATGCCGGCAACCCCCATTTCTCTTCATTCTCTAATACCAATGAAGCACACCACCACCATTAAATATATTGTGTTGCACCTTTTGATATGTAGTCATACTTAGCGATAGTCAAAAGGTAGTATTTTCTCACTTATAAACTATGTGTCCAACCCTATTTGCAGCCGATGTGGGACAACTCAATAGTCTCGTCTTCACATTGTGCATAGGTATTTTCTTGAGAGTTAGAGTTGGGGTCCTGAATCTTGAGTTAGAGCTAGTGACGGAGTTAGACTTGTGGCTCAACGTGGGCACAATTTTTGAACTGTGGTTAAATTATTGAACAACTAATTGTTGTTTAAAATATTTTAAGAGAGATTGAATGCATGAGTCAGTCTCAACCTGAGTATGGAGAATTGAACTGACTGATCTTAGTAAAAAAAAGTTTTAGAGAGGATGAGGTGGGCACATGCCCACTATGGCCCACCCATGCCTCCACTAATGGTCAGAGCTAAAGTTTTGGGACACGACTCATGAAGCATAAGGAACACACCAATAGTAGGAAAGTTGGGGCGTGTTTTCAAAAATTCACTTCAAGTTCGAGGATTCTAATGGATGCTACCAAACTACATATTTTTTCATGGAGAAATTACAAAAGCACTCATCAACTATCAGTTTCTACAAATTGCATCTTTGAACTTTGGTATGTGACTTTAGACTACCGCACTCATCAACTATCAGTTTCTACAAATTGCACCTCTGAACTTTGGTATGTAACTTTAGACTACCCTTAATTGTTAAAAAATCATTCCGTCGGTTAAAATTAACTGAAAATGAGTTTTAAGTTTGTCATGTGCTAGTCTCAAGACGATAATGATTTCTAAATTCTCAAATTGCCCTTCAGTTTCATCTTCTACATCATTCATCTTCTTCACATCGCCGGAAAGTTCATCATTTTGTCGGAAGTTCATTATTTTGGACTAAAATCTCAAAAAATACGAATCTTTCCATATAATTTCATATATTGATAATTCTTTACAAATTTCAATTGAAATTTAACAACCAAAAATCTTACTAACCAAACAAATAATTTGATTTACAAAGAAAATCAAACTAACAACAAACTTAATTTTTTTCTCTAATTATTATTAAGCACTTATAGATGAGGTAAATGAACTTGTTGATTCAAACTTCCAGCAAACTAGATCACTTCATTCATTCAAGGTTGGAAGATTCTTCAAGTCCTTTTCCTTCAATTTCTTTCTCAGTCTATTCTGCCAAAGATTCTTCCAATCCAAACATGCAGGATATGAAGATTCAACACCAAATATTCATTTCCCCTTTCCTGTTGAAGTTCATATTCATAAATGTTTCTACATGCCTCCAACTCCATCAAATTCATCCTAACAGAACGCATAATCCAGGTATTTTGTTACCTGTATTTTCCAAGGAACCAAACAGAACAGAGTATGCATTGCAACGCCTGTCCTAGCTAGCCCAATTTGATTCAAGGGGCTAAACAATAATTACTTATTAACGGTTTAGAAACTCCCATTAATTAATACACATTGTTTATTCTGAAATAAGTAGATTTTATTGCTTGGTTAGCAAAGAATCACTGAACTAATTTATTAAAATTTAAATTACAGTAGCATTTTTCTAACAACCATCTTGATGCATTAAATCAACAAGTTTTTATCTCTATTAAACCGTTACTATACAGATGTGTTATTCTTATTCAGTTGGTGGTTCCCCCTTTGTTATGTGATTTTTACATGAAATTAAAAAGCAAGTTGATCCATTCAGAAGTACTAAATATTTACAATAAACATAGCATGACTAGAGACAAATTAAAAGCTACAAATTAAGGTGTGTGGCTATTTCCTGGGGTGAGTATCTTTAGGGTCGGCAACACCGGTCGCTACCTTGGCCACATCACCGGCCGTGGCCTCAGGTTTCTTCTTGGCATACAAGGTGACGTACCCAAGCCCCGCCGCTATGGCCAGCCCAGCACCGGCCATCACCGGAACACTGAACGGCAAGTTCCGCCTCTGATGCAGCACTCCTCCCGCCGCCTTCTTCGCCCCTTCTTCCGCTGCCACTTTCCTCCACTCTTCTCCTTTCGCTGCCATCTTCACTCCCTTCCCCTCAACTCCTTCTAACTTATTTTATACGCCAATGAGTATGCCACCTGGGGAGGCACGTAGCACTTGCATGTTCTCCTCTCTCCACAAGTGTACATCCTCTACACCTGACATCTCATTTTAAATTGAAATAACAGAAACAAAAACCATGCTCCAATCCAATCCAATTCAATAATAAGAATAAATTAATTAATTCCCAGAAATAAACAAGAAGCTACATTCTCCACCCCATAACCCCATATAATAGTACCAACTAGAATAAAAAAAAGAAGCTAAAATATAATACTCCCATCACTCACTAGTCACTACTAGACCGATCAATATGAATATTGAATCGACACCCTCTAGTCTAGTCCCCATTGACTTATCAGAACAAAAAGCATCCCATAGCCACAAGAGCCACCACCAAAGAAGCAGCAGAAGCTACATTGATGGTAGTAGCAGAGCTAGTAGGAGCCACAGCTGGGGCCACAGCAATACTGTTGGTGTAGTGATCTGGAGAAGGAGCTGGAGCCATGGACCTGTGCCTCTCCGACAGAACCACCACGTGCAACTTCTGTCCCTTCTCGCAATGCTCCTTCACTCCACTAATAAAGAAGTAGGCACCGGACCTCTCCAGCTTCACCTTGGTGTTTCCGTTCTTGTACTCCTCAATTGGGCTCGTCGTGTTGCACTTCACGTACTCCACTTTGCTCACTTGCAGCACCGAGTCCTTAGAACCATCGTATTTCCACACTGAAACACAAAACCAAATTAATTAACATATAAATAGAGAAAAGCAGGGGCAGAGCCAGTTTCTAGTTATAGTGTAGCACAATTTTTACTGTTATAACAAGTGAGTTAAATTGAGCTATAAATGAGGAGGATGTAGAGGGGTGGGGTGGGTCTATGCCTACTGTGGCCCACCCTAGTCTCCACCACTTGAGAAGAGGAAGAAGAAAAAGGGATTGTGTATATAAATACCGAGAGAATCGCCGATGCGGAAGCGAGATTTCTCGGCCCATTTGTTGAGGGAATCGGATTCGGAGGAGGGGACCTTCCAGGCGTCGGTCTTGCCTCCCACCAAGATGTCTTTGCTTTCTGCTGCAGCTGACAAGCTCAACAACACAACCACGAGAACAGAGCAGGAAGAAGAAGAAAACAGAGCCATTGGTGAGAAACAGAGAGAATTTGAATTTGATTTCGATTTTGATTGAGAGACGGAGATGGGTTTGGGTGGGTTATATAGTGAGGAGTGAAGAAAGTAGCCGTTAGAAATTGTGAAAACGCTGGGTGGGCCACATGACCTGACAGGGATGAAGATGTGTCTACTTTTTGTCCGTTTGCTACGCTATTTGTGCGTAACGCTTCGAAAATATTTCATGGAAAGGCTCGACTTTTTTTGGTTACTGTATTTATTTGGTTGGATATAATAGCAAGCAACGGTCAAAAACGCATATTAAGCGTGGGAAAACGTAACCGGTGAATCCTGGATGCTCGCCACCTGTACGGCTCGCAGTTTCTCTTAACATTCACAAAAATACATGTTAATTCATCCTATTGGGTATTTTCATTTCTCTATGTATATTTTTGAGTAATTACAGTAAACACTCATGAACTATCGTTGTTTTCAGTTTGCACTCATGAACTATAGTCTTGATTTTTTAGCATTTGTGAAGTAGTAAAAGATCTTTTCGTTAGTTAAAATTAACGTTAGCAGTAGAAATGACCAAAATGCCTCCCAAAAATAATATTAAATTTAAAAAAAAAAACAGATCAGATTAGATATGATAAACACACAAACCACAACCCATTATTTCCCAAACCCCAACTCACAAACCTTCCCAAGTCTCAATGATTTGTTCCCAATCCACAACCCACAAAACCGCCGGCAACGAGCAGCGGAGACGACGCCACCTCCTCACCGTGGTCGGACCGTTTCCCTTCAGATTTCACCGACGATGAGCTATGGAGAAGAAGTTGCCTCCTTCACCGCTCGCCATTGTCGCCTCTCTCGCGTCTCCGCCTCACTGTGTCCCCGCCAAGCCCAAGGCTTCGCCTCGCCGTGGCTCGAGAAGTAACGTCGAAACTCGCTGGAGAAGCTGAAACGCTGGCCGTCAGAGATCGCCTCCTCCATCCACGGTCGTCCTCGCCGGAGAAGCAGAAACCTTGCCCTGTCGAGCTCGCCTCCGTCGGCTACCTTCCTTTACCTCATCTCGTGCTGGGTTTCTAGGGTTTCATTTTTTTGGTTACATTCCAAGAAACTGAGTTTGATTTATTTTGTTTTGAAATTGTTACCATTATAAGAATCAAATGTATCAAAATTTTGTTGTTAAATTCATGTAAAAATCAGAAAAATCGTTGTTATTTCTGATGGATTAAGTGGAATAGTTGTTGATAAATGAATATTTGTTGTAGTTTGTTGGATAATGATATTTCCGATAAGACATTGAATGATTTTTGGGTTTTTTGGCGAAATAATGATTTTTCTGGTAAAATTTTCAATTTTTTGGTACAGTGATAAATTTTCCGGTTAGTTTATTAAAGTTTTCGGTGAAATTACGAACATTTCGGCAAAATCATGAACAACCTAGTGAAATTATAAAAATTCCGGCGAAATTATAAACATTTCGGGAAAACTATAAACAATCCGGCGAAACTATGAATTTTCCGGCGATAATGAAGAACATGGGTTGATGATGAGATAAGGGAATGGCAATTTGGGACCTAACCTAATAGTGACATTTTCCGTTAACTTTAACTGACGGAAA
>JAYMTK010004778.1:0-10803 GCA_036897405.1 Pelargonium myrrhifolium | reverse complement strand
CTGGTAAAATAAAAGATTGGGTACTAGATTGAGTTTCGCGCCAAAGTTTGGGTACTAAATATGCCTTTAACCCTAAAAAGTGATATTGTATATGAAATTTAATAAATAAATTGGTCACGCGAATCCGACACATGTACTAAAACAATTGGCTAAATACAATATGAATTTGAAACCAAAGCTATAACTCGGACCCAAAGTGGATTAGGGTCGAAGAAGAAAATAAATTAAGTATCTCAAATAGAACTGATATGTTTGACACATCGGACATAATAATTCAAGAATAAGATAGGTCAAAACGGTAGTTAAATCGAACAACGGATCAAGCAAAATAGATCAAAAAGACCTGAAAATACAGAAAAGACAAAACAATTTAGAGTCACGCGTATGACACAGTCTATCGGACCCCCTTCCAAAAGTAGGAGATTGCGTGTTGTCGTTGTCTATTGGTGCGTTCTTTTATGTTACGGTTGGTGAGTGATATGTGTTGTCGTGGTGAAGTGAGAAGATGAAGAAAGAATAAGATTAATTCCAGAGATAAAGTGATGAAGTAAGCCAAACTCGATAGAATATACATAACATATATAATTTAGTTGGGTTCGGGCATATCCGGATTTGACCTGGAGTGGACTGATCAACTATTTAAAAGATCATACATGAGATCAGACCATACCTGAGTGTGGTCCGATCCAAAATGAACAACACTACCAGATCACGTTCAAGGTCTTTTCCTTCTTAGGTCACCCTCATGACTCTACTTGAAGAGGTAGAGGCTCTTAGGGCCTTCACTCCACCTTACGTGCAGTGATTGAAAAGAACACGAGAGCTCTGAAAGTTACATCGCGCATGCGGATGGTGCACCTGAGAGGTTAAATCTCAAGCACTTAAATGAGCTTTGAAGCTAATCCAACGAACCAATTACCAACCATACGAAGATATGTGACGATATTGATTTGTTAGTATAAATACTCAATCCTTATAATAAGAGAAGAGGATCCCACAACTTACATTAAAAAAGTTTCTCTTTAGAGTCTATGGTTCAAATTTTCCTAAAGTAAATTTTTATTCTCACGCTTGAGACAGTATCCTGAGAAGACACTCGGGTCTCTATTTAACGGTGTGTTGTCCCTTTTGCAAGCTCCAATAACCCAAAAGCAAGATCTCAAGACTCCAACTACACCCTCCAGGACCACAACCTTTAGTTTCGTCCCCTTCGACTTCGACTCCTGACATAGATTATTTTCAAAACAACTATGCTTACATGTAAACAAGACGATAACATATATTTGTGTGCTAATTTGACTATAAAGAAGCACATCACATGTAGATATACAAAGTTTACATACATAAAATATATATCTATAGACCCATTGGGCTAAAAAAAATTAAAATATATATCACCTTTATTGATATTTAAATTATCAATGTGTACTATAAAAATATAATAAAATATATATATAATGAGTGTTAATTAGGTCACCATCTCATCGATTTTTAAATTTGTCATGTTTCATACATTTGAATTGAAATAATCTCTCCCATCGTACGATCAAAGGAGGTTAAAAGAGGTTATAGGGATTTCAGGAACTAGGGTTTGCTCGTATCAATCGACGGTGTCGGTTGAAACGACGATTACCAGCGGCGGTCAAAGCGGCGATTATCGGCGACGGCTAGCACTTAGGGGTAACAGTGGGGGAGTACTATTGTGAGGCGAGAATGAGGCGTTGGTCTTGGGCAAGGAGGTCAGATTTGGTGTGAGAGGCGGTTGATAGGCGTGGTGGTGATCGGAGGCAGCTAATCGGAGTGGCGGCGGTCTGGTTTTCGGAGCCCTTGTAGGCCAGCCAAGGTTGCGGGTGGGTCAAATCCGGTGACCGGGAGCGGTTGTTTGTTGTGGTGGTGATCGGTAGTGGCTAATCGGAGTGGTGGTGATCTGCTGTTCGGAGCCTTACAGTGGGCCAATCAAGGTTGCGGGTGGAGGTGGAGTGAGGACGGTGGTCGGCGGCGGATTGGAAGGGGAAATGGAGGTTGGGTATGGGGTCAAAAAAGGTTGGAATTCCTGGGTCAGGGAACCTAGGGCAGAGAATAATTCGGAATGGGTGGTTTTCGATCATGGGCCGGAAAACTAGGTAAGCCTAGGCCAAGGAGGTTCCATAGTCAGTCACTCATCCAAATATGGGTGTTTAGTTGTTATGGACGCAGGGAGATTAGGGTCCCTTCTCAAAAAGCTTGTGTTGACAGTACCAATACTGATTGTTAAGTAGACTTGGAATACTAGTGATGCTACCCTAAAAATTACAGTGAATAGAATCTAGACACGTGGCCTTCGAGACCCACGTCATCCGAGTCAAAGGCCACACACTTGCCCCACCAAGGGGCCGGACCCTGGCTCATGAGGCCTGAGGAGGCCACAGGCCTTATGGTCCCGGAGGCGGACTGGACGGCGGACCCTCGTGGATCCTCATGTTCACGATGCATGGTCCGCGAACCATGAACCCATGAACATAGGCCCAGAGCGCCCCCATCGCGGTCTGAGCACCCAAGACATCAACTCCCTAGCCCGAGCCCTTCGAGCTTAGGCAGCGCGGACCAGGCGATGCCATGACATCCACCAAGTCCGAGAATGGACCGAGCCAAGTGATTAAACTCACTAAGTCCGGACCCAGACCTTGCACGTGGATGGTGCCATCCCTGAGTCACTCAGACTTGGAGCCCACGTAGTGGGATCCACCCACTCCCAGCCAAGTTGGGGACCAACAGCAAGGCAACACTTGTCGGCCAACGAGGAAGGGGACAGAGTGGTCCTCCCATGATTCAAACGGCCAACCCATAAAGGTATTGACACGTACCTCCCATCCCATCAGGTAACGCCTATAAGTACCCCCACCACTCTTGGAAGAGAGATCCCTGCATTTCAAAAGTTCTGAGAGTTAGAGCAACCTTATCCTCTTAGCTTGTCTTCGAGCGTTACGTACTCTTTCTCTCTGAACTCTTTCTCTCTCTCGAGCCCTCGTGCTCCTTAGTGTTTCCTTCGAGATCTCATTCTCACACCGGAGGCGGTGTCCTAGAAACACTTCGGGTCTCATCGTTCTTGGGTGTGTTGATTTTGCAGGACATGAGGTTGACAAAGACGTACAAAGAGCAGTGACCAAAACCCACTCTACCGAGCCCACACTCAGACCAGCTTAAAGCAGAAGATAACCACACCATATCCTTACCATACACTACACACGATTTGACACACAAGTGGTGTGTTCAGAACTTGTGCACATTTCTGACGCATCAACTATTATAGAATTGGTACTTGTATTAATTATGTTTGTATTTTGTTGAATATAAATGAAATCGGGTGCTTTTGCACCGTTTCCCGTAAAAAATGTCTTGTTTCATTATATAAGTAAGATTTTAATTTATTAGAAATTAATATTTTATAAATTGCTTAATCTAAAATATCTTAAAAAATTAAGTTTATTATAAATATTCAATTAGTCTTGCTCAAATTTGGTTCATTTAGCTCACTATCCTTCCTCTTGCTCTACAAGTAAGAGCATCATCTGCAAACCAAATACATCAAGTTTCATTTTTCTCAACATGTATCAGAACAAAATGGATGAACAAATAATAAAATGAGAAAGATTTTGAGTTGAGCAAAATGTTGATGGGTTGCTCTGAGAGGTACCTGACAAGTAGAGTGGTTGTTGATAAATGCAAAATAGGTGTTCTTGACTTTTTCATGCCCTCACACTCATTGCCCAGTGGGTTTGATTTGGTGCATATGAATATCATACATTTGTTCATTCACTGGTCATTTGAATATTGTAATGGCCATTTTCAATTAGCCCAGGTGTGGACAAATCAGTATACTATATAATATGAAGATTTTCCTTGGGCTGATCTGGAATGATGATCCATTACTAAATTTTCCATTAGCAAAAGACTTGCTGCAATTTATTAATCAATACAAGTCAATGAATAATCAGAATTTCACAATTCACTGTATATAAAAGTAAGTTCATTGGGTCTCTCAAACGTCACACTGCTTCTTTATAAAGAACAGTCATGGATGTATCTACTGTTCTGCTTACTGGGTGGTGTTGTATTTTGCTTAGTAGTCAACTTGGAGGAACTGAGGCTGTTGCTGAGCAACCTTACAGAACTTCTTATCACTTCCAATCTCCCAAAAACTGGCTCAATGGTATGATGATTACTTAAAAAGTTATCAACTTTGTTTCATGTTTTTCACATTTCGTTTCTTTTGTTCAACATGTTTGGATGGAGAAATTTTTAACTGGGAGCCTCTTGTGTTGCAGATCCTAATGGTTAGTTTGTGAACTCAACTCATAACAAATTTGTTTGTTAATGTATATCAGATGGATCTTTTTTGCAACACTCCTTTCGTGGGCTTAATTGATTGACATTTTTGTTATTAGTTAACTATGGTGTAATGGGATTGAATTTGCAGGGCCAATGTACTACAAGGGAGTGTACCATCTGTTTTATCAATACAACCCTAAAGGTGCTGTCTTTGGTGATATTATGGTATGGGCACATTCTGTGTCATATGATCTTGTCAACTGGATTCACCTCGATCATGCCCTCGAGCCATCAGGCCCATTCGACTCCAGAAGCTGCTATTCGGGTTCCGTAAGGACCCATCATTTTATACACTGGAGTTGATAGAGGACCCAAATGACCCATTCCTCACCAAGTGGATAAAGTTCTCCAAAAATCCTGTCATGGTTCCACCTGAGGGAATCGCGCCGGACAGTTTTAGAGACCCAACAACTGCTTGGCAGGGTCCAGATGGAAAATGGAGGGTAATTATTGGCAGCTGCAAAGATGACTATGGCTTGACGTTTCTGTATACTAGAGATGATTTTCTTCGTTGGACCAAGCATCCAAATCCTTTGTATTCAGCCGAAACACCCGGGATGTGGGAGTGTCCAGACTTCTTTCCTGTGTCTGTTAATAGCACAAATGGGGTTGACACTTCAGTCCAAGGTCCAAATGTCAAGCATGTCATGAAGGCGAGTTACGCCAACAGCGCTCGTGACATATACCAGCTGGGGACTTACATCTCTGACATGGAAAGTTTGGTTCCTGAAACTGAGTTGCCTCCAATGAGGTTTGATTATGGAAAGTTTTATGCTTCAAAGACATTCTTTGATAGTGCCAAGAACAGGAGAATCATGTGGGGTTGGGTAAACGAGTCCGATACATTGGAAGATCATGAGCTAACCTAGTTAACATTTAGCTGTGAGATCATTATAAGCAAATAGTGAATGAAATTAATCATCTGTTTACTTCATATTAGTCTTTTCAAGCTATATTAGTGATTCTATTGTGCAGGCAATTCCTAGGAGTGTTTGGCTTGATAGAAAAAGAAAGCAATTAGTACAATGGCCAGTTGAAGAAATAGAAACATTGCGTGATAAGCGAGTTAGTATCCATGATAAGACACTTGAGAGTGGATCTGTTGTTGAGGTTTTTGGCATTACAGCTTCAGAGGTTAGTCAATAGTCTGCACATGCTTAACTAGCAATTGTTAGATACAATATCAAATCTTTTGCAGCATTGTCTTAACTACTATTGTACATGTTATGTATATCTTGAAAGGCCGATGTAGATGTTTTGTTTGAAGTGCCTAACTTAGACGAAGGGGAGTTTATGGATCCTACTTGGGATGATCCTGAACTCCTATGTAATAACAAAGATGCTAAGATCAGAGGCAGCCTAGGACCTTTTGGTTTGTTAGTTCTTGCATCAAAGGACCTGACAGAACAAACTGCTTTCTTTTTAGGATATTCAGAAACGATACTAGATATGTAGCGCTCATGTGTAGCGATCAGAGCAGGTTCGTGCCTATCCCGAAAGTGTTTTGTTTCTAATGTTGTTCTCATAAATAAGACTCATGGTTCAATTCTTGAATTCTTCCTTTACAGGTCTTCTCTGAGAGATGGGTTGGATAAAAGAACATTCGGAGGTTTTGTAGACGGAGATCCTTGCCTTGAAATGATTTCATTAAGAAGCTTGGTGTGTTAATCATGCACATTTTTTCATTCAAGATTTTTGTAATGAACTTGTCTAAGGATTTATAGTTACTCTTGCAGATAGACCACTCTATTGTTGAGAGTTTCAGTGGACAAGGAAAAACTTGCATAACAGCCAGAGTTTACCCGAAATTAGCTATCGACAAGACAAAGAGGTGTACTTGTATGCATTTAACAATGTAACTGAGGATGTGGTGATCTCAAGGTTGAATGGTTGGAGCATGAAGAAAGCTCAGCTCAGTAACAAAGATGGTTTAAGGTATGCAGCATCAGAATCGACACTTGGCGATGAACTCTAAAATGCAATATTCGAGAGGAGAGGTCATGATTCAGTGACATTCTCTTTGCTGATTTCTAAAGATATGGAATTTGTTTTCTGTTTGTACCTTTCAAATAAAAGAAGTCTTGTTTAATTAGGCATTAAGTTGATTATGTTTCACAGTAAATTTAACAATGCTAACTTTATCATTGCACTTACAAGATTAATTATTCAATGTAGCAGAAATAGGTGTAAATCTACATAATTTTTTTGGTTACAGCACGTGAATGGCTGAATGCTTCAACTATCTACTATGCATGGCAAGACAAGTAGGAAATAAGAGAAGAAATGGTGAAAATGTATTGCCTAAATGGTTTATACCAAGATGTATGACCATTTAGTAAGAACACGGTAAAAAGAAAGCAATAAAGCCAGCATACACTGACTGAAGTACCTTATTCACCAAAGAGATAAACAGAGAGGACATACCTTTATTCCTGCAACCTTAATAAATGGTTCTCCATTCAAAATCTCCACAATAGTATTCAAATTTGAAGATCCCATCCATTTACCTGCACTACAAGATATTCCAAGAAATAATATTTTGATCACTGGGGAGCTAAATGATATTTGGAGCAAAACATTCAGTGCGGCTAACAGCATAGCTGACTTATAACTTCCAACGTATGTAGAGAGTTTCTTTTATCACGAAGAACAAACCAAATCCTCCACCACTTCAAAAGAGAAAACCAAAATAAAACACAATTAAGAACATCGAATTCAACTACATTACCTTGAATAGCATCAAAAACATGGAATTCACCTCTACATAACCCTAATTTCCAGTCATTTCATTACAAAGGGAAAAAAGTAACAGAAAAACCATCCCATATTGTCGTCTCTGGAGTGTTCATCATCCGCCAATACGAACACCAATAAGTCTTGCAATTAGTTGCAAAGTGAGTTTGGCAAATGCAAAACGGAGTGGACATAATGGGGCTTCCTAGTTGTTTGCATCTTTAACTTCAGTTTTCAGTTTCTCAGCTACACTGGCCACAGCACAACATAGCTTCGCTTCCATGGCCAATGAACTAACACATCCTGCTACTAAACCCAACTCCTCCTGAAACTCTGGATGCAATACCAATGAAGAATAATTTTCATCCAACAGCAACCCCAGAAATTTCACAATGTCTTCTAATTTTGGAACCCAATCACACTCTTTAAGATAGAACAAGTCCGATCCTTGTGGACAAGGACCTGCATCAGGAAACTTCTCATACTTCCTCAACCACTTGCTCAGGTACTGTAGCAACCTTTTCATCTCTTTACCACTCAATTTACCGATTGAAGAAGATAATATCACTTCATCAATATTTGGTGATGCCAGCAAATAATGCAAACAGAGCTCGGAAGATGTGAACCCATCATGTGCAACCATTAGTAAAATTGAAGCCTCCTTTGCTATAAGGGATTGCTTCTTGGTGAGGGTCTTATCCATTGCCTTATTGATGGCTTTCAGTCCTTGACTCTCCCATTCCTTTTTGACAGGTAGCATAGCAGCATAAGCATCCGCAGGCGGGCAAAGAAAATACTTCAAAATACAGAGTAATTCAGAAGACCTCAGGTCGGAGGCATGCTTAATACAAAGACATAGCAAGTCTGAACGCCTCTTTTCCACAAGACTTGTAACGCAATTTGAATAGCAAGAATTCTTAACAAGCCCATTAACAATTAAAACCTTTACCAATTCCCATATTTCCAGAAGAATACACACTTCCAAAACCAAACCAGCAACATCCCGACCCATCTGGTGCCCCACCCTCTGAATCAATATTCCAGTGTACGTATCATCAGCCGATTCTACATTTGCTCCCCCTCCAATTCCGTTTAGAAATTGATTCAACATCCCGATAAACTCATCTTTCCCAAAATCTTTTGGATTCTTCATCTTTTGCTGAACCGTTCTGAAGAACTTATCTGCCGAGTCAATGATATCGGCATCTGTTTCTGAGATTTTCCATCCAGAAACAGGGTGAATGAGCGAGGCCGGATTTGGGTTTTCAACTGTTGGCTTCAAGTTGCGAAGAGTCACATCTGGGTTTAGAACGATTGGATAATCTGATTGAAAGGAAGCAAGTTCGGGATTGGCTGCGGCCTTAGTGATGACTTCCAGCAAAGTCATGACTCAAAATCTGCCCACCAAATATCACAAAACAACCTAAGAACAAAATCCAAACAAGAATCAAACAAAGCATAGCTTTCAAGCCCCTTATTCCTTATATGTTTAATTAACAGGAAATTCCAAATCCTATAAACGAATTATCCTTCTTCTGAGAAGTGAGTAACTCTTTTAGCAAAAAGCGCTATCATAATTAAGTAATTAAAAGAATCGGAGACGGGCTTTTTATTTCGTGTATAGTCCAGTATACAAAAACAAGATAAAGGCCTAATTCTAAGGAAGTAAAGGAAAAGGTATTTCGTTAAGCAAGTTAAAAAAAGAGCATAACCGCAAGAGTATAGAGATTCGCGGATACCTTTAATAAGGGACTCTTTTCAGGTTTCCTGTAAGTTCCCATTAGGGTAGGGGGTTCTCTAGACAGCCTTCTCCAAGATTTTTGTTTAGTAAGTTATCATAAAAAAGTAAGGAGTAAGAGAGCTTCTAAAGTAACAACCTTTGCGCATAGAGAGAGTAGTCGAGATAAAATTTGTTACATTAGGCCCTTTTAAACGGATAAATTGTAAATAAATTTTTTACTACAATTACACAAAAGACTTCTAGATCAGGAGTTATTGCTTCTCTCCCCTTTAGCTTCTTAGTTTTAATACCTAACCTCTTAGCCATATTTATACTCTCTATATCTATCATACTCTAAGCCTATTCTTAACCCTTGTCTTTCTTAATACCTAATAAACGTCTTCTTATGTCTTTATTAATATAAGCAGGGATATCCCAGGATTAGGAGTATTTTTACTCGACCCTTTTTGATTGTTCTCTTAGTAAAACCACCTACTGTTTGGGTTTCCGTTTCTAGTTTTATAGCCGGAATGCTCCTCTAACTCTCCAATACATAAACATTTGTGCCAATACAACAGAAAGTGCATACTTTCCTAAAGCCCACAACGATAAATGTTTTGTTTCAACAAAACACAACAAATCCTGTTTGTAATAATATATTTTTAAGGGAAAAAATAAAAAATAAAAAAACCAATGCCAAATTTAGGTCTCAAGCGAATCAGAACGAAACATACAGTACAGCAGGAAAATCAAAATTGAGAGTGTAGAAAAGGGATTACGAACCAGGGCCGCAGAGGAGAGGAGAGGGACGGGACTCAACTGTTGTGCGTATTCGCAGCTATTTTTGCACTGCTCCAAATATTCTCCTCTAGGGTTTTAGAATCGTGAGGTTTTAGGGTTTTAGAATCGTGAAGTTTTAGTGTTAGGGTCTGTTTGTTTCTTCTTCTTTTGTATTTCTAACCAATGTTTTCAAAACCGACCCTGACCGGCCGGTTCTCCCGGTTGAACCGGTACCCGGTAGCCTCACCGGTCCGGGTCACATGCTGGTGGGTGAAAGGGTCAAACCCAGTCAGAGCCGGTGAAAATAAACATGTTTGTTGGGCCTATTGTGGAATATATTAAAGGCCCAATAAGGTATTTTAAGTGAAGATATATTTGAAAGTAAAATTACAGTAAAGCCCATAACTCAAGCTCAATATTTAATAATAAAATATTAAAAATCCAACCCACAATCACAAAACCCTACATGCCTACCTTTCTTCTTCCAGCTACTCTTGTTCATCTCACAAATACACAGTTGCTTTGGCGGCAGACTATTATGATGCATTGTTGTGGGCACAACCGCACAAGGGAAAACACAGAGGCGGATGGAGAAGCCACAGTGGCTGATGAGGCTCCGGCGTGCCTTGCAGCGACTATGCTTTGGATTTTGAAGACTGATTTGTATAAACTTTAGATACTACAAGTATATTTTATCGACAATCTCAAGTCTCAACCTAAATATGAATCTGATGGATGTATTATTGATTTTTACCTTACCCGGCCGGGCGGACCGGTAGACCCGGTGACCCGGCAGCATGACCAGTTTACTCTCCGGTCCGGTTTTTAAAACATTGTTTCTAACATTATTGAGGCTCTAGGCGCGCAATTTATTTGTGGAGGACAAAATTGTAATCCGGTGGAGAGTTTTTCTGTTTTAGAGCAACTTTTAACATTCTAACAAGGAAAAAGTTTCTATTTAGTTCATGTACTATCCAAAATAGATCAAAATAGTTTTTGTACTTCATTTTGATAAAAAATGGTTCTTGTAGTATCCAAAAGTGAACCGAAATAGTCCCTCCGTCCAATTCCGTCAAAGAATTACCGTTAAGTGCCTACGTGGATTTTTTTTTTTTCATTTTTCAATTTTTTTTAACTCAACAATTTTCACCTCACCATCTTCTTCCTCTCTCTCCCACAACCACAACACCCAAACCCTAAAC